>DWBE01000113.1:0-10165 GCA_018230705.1 Spialia ferax
CTTCCACAGAGTGCCCCCCTAACGCCTCTGCTACCCCTGTCCAAAACGATGATGCCCTCCTCCGACGCCTAGCCTCCTCCCACTATCAGTCATACACAGCAGCACTGACCGTCACCATTGCCGTCGGCTGCTTCCTCCTCCTCCTCAATGTACTCATATTCGCCGGGATATACCACCAACGCGGATCCAGGCCGCGCCGTCACAAGGACGATCTCGCTGAAGCGGGCAGCTCATCTTCCTCCGATAACTATGACGGAAAGTTAGATTATGAAGTGCGGGCGTTCGACGGAAAGGGGTTCGGTTTTGATTGTAAGGCCGCTCATGTGCCGCGCGGCTCGGGCTCCAAGTTTGACTTGAGGACGTTATCTGACTGCGGTGAGCCGACCTTCGGCGAGTACAGCTGCTACGATGAAAAGCACCGAGCGGCGCGTAGTTCTTTACCCGATGTTAGTGTTGGTAGTGCGATAGAGGCGGGCAGTGTTGTGTGTATCGATACGCAGAAACCGGACATCCAAAAGGTGGAGGGGCGGGTGTCTGATCCGGTGGGCAGGACCAGTACTTTTGAGCCTCGTGTTGTGGACAGTTCTACGCAGGTGAAGTTCGGTCCGGGGCCAGACTGTGTTGAGGTAGCAACCGAATCGAACGGTGATTCGGAGTCAACAGCGGGAGGATCGGGGATCCTGCGGGTTCCTCCTGCCCCCACGACACCCGCCCCGCCAGGTATTATGAAGAAAAGAGTGCAAATACAAGAAATATGAGACTTAGACAAACTGGACGCCGCAGAGGTTGTTGTGAACGAACGGACAAAATTGTGATTTTGAAACCCAAAATTTATCGTGTATATAGCGTAATTGTGTGTACATAATGTAAACGCCAAGTATCTATATTTATGACCTAAGGCTCAGCCTTGATTACAAGTTGTGGCTGTAAATATATAGGAATGAGTGTGCGCGTCTTCACTTCTACGCTCTATTTAACAAAGGATCGAAGATGTAGGAATACGTTACCAGTAGATAACACTCGTATTAATTACGGTTCCTGTATGTCTCTGTTAATACATTCCTAAATCATACATTCACAGAGAATTTTCATTTCAGTTGTTTTCTTTTTGTGGAAATTTATTTATAAAGTAACATATTATATACGTACATCTACTGCTATTTTATTCCGGCATACTATAAATAGTAGCTAACGAATTAGTACTCTTGTGAAAGTGAGTATAATAAATGTGAATAAAAATTTAACAATACCTACACTTAATCATGAACGTGATAAGTAATCAAATCGGTTCACAATATAATGTATATATACGAATAATGTATTGATATAAAGTTAACCGGTATCATTTTATTGAACAAAGAAATATATTATGTAACAAATATAATTATTCGAAAATATTGAATATGTTGTGATTTTTTGTAAAGTTACTTTAGGTAAGATGTGTATCTATTATTTCGAGTAGTTTTTATAAGTAAATGTTGAAAAATAAAATCAACAAATAGACGAGTACATGCACTAAGTGTTGTAGATCATTTTAGATTTTAATATTTTTAATCATTCATACAAAATTCTGGTTAATACAGGTATATACAGGGTACCTTATAGACCACAACTTCATAGACGCACCTGCTATACCTACCTATAAACTTTTTGAAAAACAATTTGGGTTAATTAAAATATATTCTTATTGTAGAACGCACTATGAATAAGCCATATAAATCAAATTATTGATTACAGCCAGTGAGATACGATACACCTATTTATTTAATCAATTCTATAACAGACCAACGATTTATAATACTGTATCTATATAACACTATGTTAATGCAAAAATAACTATGTTAATGCTCGTATATTGGTCAAATAAAAAAAAAAATTAATTAATTTTTCGATGTTTATTTGTTCGGACTCATATCGTTTTATATTATAGTACAACAACTTTAAACTCGTAACAAACAAACAATAACTTAATGTATAGTGGATCCACGTCCTGACGGATAAACTATATTCAATAAATTATTCCCATGGAACAATTTCCAGTCAATGAATTGGATATTCAATAATATGGAATTATTATACTCTACTGATTACCTTCAATATTAAATTGTTACTATAGCGATTAAATACCACCTACTTCACTAATTTAATTATAAATAACGAATCAGATTGAAGATAAAATATCGAATTATTTCACATCGATTACGACAACTCACTGCTCGTATAGTGAGTACCTAATAACAACTCACATTACGATAAATTATGAACAATATTTCATATATTTCATTACACACTTAGATTATTAATGTACTCGTCGAATTTTTATCTTCCCAGGAATTGATGATGATAATCGAGATATTGATGAATGATTAATATTTAGTATTGAATAATTATTATCCACATTGTGACAAAATGTGACTGTTATAAAAACGAATTGAATTGTTTTAAAATAATTTAAAATGTTTATTAGATAGGTGTCCAGAGTGTTAGTACGGAATTGATAAAATTATTAGATAATAATTACTACTAATAAATATAATGAAAAAAACAAACGATGTGTCTAGCCTCTACGTTACTTTTATATGGCTGCAAATGTGTGACAATTTTATTCAATGTATTCGAAAATATTAAAAATAATGTTTTCAGCACATTGAAAAAGAACTTATTACCTTGTCGTGTACAACCGCATTTCGTATTTTGATATTTTAATGACTGACTCGAATTAACAATGCGTATTAAATATACACCTGTAATCCTTTCAGGAATTGGTATTGCATAATGACGCTTACACATATATTTATGTCTACTTTGTTTTTATATATTTCAAATGTTGCTTGAATTTGTATGTTTGAAACAATTATTATTACTAATAAAAATACACAAGTAAATTACATTTTTATATCTGATTTATGTTTGATACTTTATAAAATACACACTTATACTCGTACTTCTTTTATATTCTTTGAGTATAAAACGGTGTAAATAGTCGCGCTTGGCTCAGTTTAATGGGCACCAATGGAACATATGGCATTCTGATTGGTTTTGCCGTTTATCAAAATTCAAAACATGAATCAAACATACTACGGCCTAAATATAAAGAACACACCTGTACTCGTACTTATTTTTATTGTGTCATTGTGGTTATCTCGAACAATTTATGACAGTTTACTTGTACTAAGCATTTTTTGTGTCTTACTTACGTAGCCTAATTAGACCAATGATTGTAAATTTTACTTGTGCTAAAGTTATGATAAAAATTTATGCAGATTTATGTATTTAGATAAATATTTAGTTGTTGCTAGCGAATTGTGCTCAATATCAATATCAACATTTTGTTACAATTTGGTGTTTAAATGGAGTGCGTAAAATACGATGTCGAATAAACATTTGGAATTTAAATTACTTTAGTCTTTTATTTTTCATGACGGCTTTCATCCCAAAATATGCTGAGCTGTTATAGGTTTTCTGAAAAGATTTCATTTTTGTACAAATAAAGTAGTATCTGAAAACAGTGTCGAAGTTAAGTATCATGTTACAAGAAAAAAATATTATTATTATATTTTTAAGAAGCTAGTACTTCCACTTCGACCCTGGGTTTCTTTTGAAGGAGTCAGGGCTTCTATGATTATCTTTTCCACTTTCGGCTGCCAGGTAGGTTTGGGTGTCGAAGACACTATTGAGACATGGAGATATTGCAGATGTCTCGGAGACGGAGGTCTTCATGAGTTGCAGTTGCATTGTCCTGTCTGAGGTTGGAGGTGCATGTACTCGTACGTGAACAGCGGAATAATTTTAAGTATGCAGTAGGTATATTCATCAGGGTAATCGTGAAGACACCGGTATTGAAATAGCTATTAGCAGGATACGTTATGTTATGCTTGGTATTTCAATTGTAAGTTAGCGCGTCTTGGAGGAAGAATGTCAACCATCAACTTCCGACATGGAAGCATCTCGTAGCATCTTAATGACAACCGAACAACGCATTCACGTATTTTATAGATGATTTCGAAACAACGTTTCGTTTAAAAAATATTGAAAACAAGCTTGTTAGTTATGTTTTGAGAAGATAATTGAAATTGAAAATACATTCATAAACATGAGGTGTCTTTTGTGCTCTCGGTTTTAGGTTTAATAATTAAGATAAAAAAGATAATTAGAAAACTTTCTTAAGTATTGACATGCGATTAGTTATTATACGAGTACATAGTTACATACATCTATCTCTGTTCTGACAATCATTCTAAATTTATCATTTCGAAGCAGAGCTGTACATTTTTACTCACAACAAAGAGTAACAAAAAAGAGGAGGTCTTGAATTCGTTTGCTTATTGCTTTTTTTGTACATTATTACCTCTATTACCTTTCAATTCTCAAAGTATTTTTTAAAGTTGGTATTACCTATGTAGTAGCTACCTAGTTAAGGCACTTCAAGATTTTGCCACAACCCAAGAATACTTAACAAAATGGGAGTAAGTACAATAGTAGTAGTGTAAAGTAGTAGGAACATTAATCGTACCATCTTATCTTATTCATCAAATAAATATATTGCTTTGAAAACATTATAATTGACTATTGTATTTTAAATGACTAAAATTATAATACTTGATAAACGTAAAGCGAAATTGCTGTTATTTGTCTGGAAGATTTCATTATCCCTTAAATTAGAATAATATTAATTTTGAAGGAATATTCATCAATCTACACCAAACTTCCTACGAGTTTATTCCAACGAGTTTCTCAAGTCTGAACAAGTAAAAGTTTTACGCTTATTTTAAATTCTTCTTCGAGAAACACTGCAATCTGCACTTTATTTTAATCCCGTTTGTATTTTGTTCGTAAACTATTTTCTTAGCAGACATTCCTTGCAATGAGGTAGTTTCTGCGTTTTTTTAATATTTTGAGGTATGTAGATATCTATAATAAATATAAGAACGAAAGAAAGGATAAGGCCGAACTTAGTATGAAAGCGTTTTCTGACGAATTTCACTTGTGGTTGCACGGACGAACACAATGACTAAGCATTCGGATTCGCATGCAGTATAAACGCTCACATAGCACTTCTAAGGTCGAAATTATTCGTGCGTGGACGTAATCGTGAAATTCGTACGTGGCATAACCAAACTGAGCGCGGCCTTAAACTTCAGAAATTTTAAGTCACAGGCAAAGATATTTTTTTAAACACGAATCCAAATATTTTATATAAGTAGGTCCGCAGAGAATATGGATCGCGGAAGTGATGTAGAAGATATAGGAGGAAGCACCCCTATATTATTTTAACAAACAAATGACTGATGACTACACACAATATAATGATTTGTCTCAAAGAAACAATACGCAACATTAACATATCAGTAGTAAAGTACTTATCATAAGTAATAAAATAAGTAAATAAATCAGTATATTCACAGACCCACACTAGATTTTTCTGTGTTGTAAGTGCCCTGCATACAAGAACATTTACACAAATCTAATGGATTTCGCATAGACTCGAATTCAAAACACTTTGATTGGTAACCAGAGTCATCTGATGAGATGTAAACATATGGTGATACATATATGCATATGCTAGCCAGAAATCCAATATTTATCACGCACTTCTATCTACAAGTCTTTTTCGTTCTTGATCTAGATTTAAGTACTTGAATTAATGAAGTATTAGTAAGACGCTTGGCAAATATTTAGAGATTTGGAAATAAGTCTGACGATTTAACTTTTGTTTACAGTAGGTAACAAAAGATTATATTAACTGTACTGCGAGAAAGGACATTATTACTAAAGTTTTAATTTCAGGTTTCAATTTATAGCAGCGCACGCAATCTGAGTTCCATTAAACAAGCACGTGGCGGGTTCACCAGCGATAAACATTTAAACATTCCCAAGTTACCGGAAAATAATTGCGTTTCCATTCGGACATGTGAACATCCGGCTTGTAACGAACGGAGCGAGGGAATCAAGTGGACCGCGAAACCTTCAAATTGAATTTTAAGCATCCAATTTGTTTGCGCGTAGCTGTCGTCTGTACCTGGTTATATGAGTATGAACGCAGCAAAACGCACGCCGGCGCCGTGCCCGCGATTTCCCACACTCGTAAAACGATTTTTGCCACCCGTCCGCTGCCCCATGACCGGATTTTGATAAATTATTCGTGGATGGGTGCGTGCAGATACGAGTATTACACTATGTTACAAACAAAAAATCATTTTTATGTTACGCGTTTTGTACAAGTACTATAACTAATATATTAAAAAGGAAAGTACTAAATTTAATTTATATTATAATTATAAGAAACGCTAAAATAGAATAGTGTTTATATGATAGACGTATGTATACGAGATTGGCTTCCTGTACCTAATCTTGTAATTTTACAACATAAAATAATTTTTAGTAGAAATTCAAATTGAAATAGCACCTACCCTGATCATATAGTCACGAAATAAAGGCTAATAAAATTAAATTATTCACCTCCTAATGTGCAACTACATTGTTACTAATATGCTTCAGTACCTAATGCATCAAATGCCATAGTTTCTGCCTGCATTGTTGGATCTCATTGAGCGCATGCAGCAAGAGGTATGTACCTATTTTGGCTATTTGAATAGCATCCATCACGAGTCGACCTGCTACGAATATTTTGCCACGAATACTTTTAGATGGATATAAAAGAGCTGGGAGGCTTTTATGATTTTTATTTGAGTTCCATTTCTTCGCTGATTTAAATTTGTTTCGTCACAAAGTTTTATGCCGTGTCGACAACAGTAAAGAAAGTTTACGCGTAGCCATCTCGTAGCAATCGTCTACGGCGCTACGAAACAGAATAATTTTGATCGTAAAGGTTAGTAAGACTTATTCGTATACTTATAACAAATACTGGGAACTGGGAATACTTATAACTAGTCACTCTCAAATACATTTATACTGAACATAGTATTAAGTGGCTGTTTGTAATAATTACAAATATACTTGTGAAGTAATTACATCTAGGTAAATTGAGTTTTTATTACGAAAAAGAGTATTTCTTTTTTGGTGAAGGGAAACGGTAGATCATTCGGAGTTCAATTTTAGATCAAACATAAAGAACTTAACATAGATTTACGCCCTATACCCAGGAGAGGGGTAGGTGCTAAAAGAAATAATATTTATAAAACCATAGGTAGAGCTACGTAGGAAAAGCTACGAAGATATATCTTATGGTAAAATTAAAAACGGCTCTCTTAACGCAAAGTTAAACTTCCAACTCAGCTTTTGCAAAATATTAAGTTGAGGCAGAGTTTTTAATAAAACATTCCATAAGGTGCTTCGTAATAAAATCAGGTACTTTTTCGTTCTTCAGTAGAAATTATAATCTTATTTAAAAGATTTTTCCCTTGTGCTATGCGTGTGTAAAACAAATTTTTATTGTTCTTTCGTACTTACATCGAAAAAGTTAAGAAAATTTAACTTCAAAGCTTATTTTGCGCTAGATTTTTTTTTGTAAAAAAAGGAATAAACGTAGATTGCATTTATGTATCCAAGTGTCTATTGTTCACGAAGACTTGAATGACCACATAAACTAAAGAAAATAAAAAAAAACATCAATTTCAGACCAGACAGACCTTTCATTTTATTTTACATTTTAAAGTTGAATAAAACTAAAATTTGGACTGTTTGGTAGATTCTGAAACTGCGGCTTGACCTCACTGTGATATATGCCTTCACACACTCGGAAGGCCCATTAATATGATAATCCTTTTCTGATTACTCTTGTGCGATATAAAAACGTCAAGGTTTATTCTAATGCATTAATAAAAAGCATAGTGAAACCACAGCTTTCCTAGTGGGTTTTATTATTATTGGATACAAACTGTGTTGTTTTGGTTCAATTTTGGACAGATTATTTTATTTAGACTTTTTATAGAATATAAGCAAATTGAGAGCTTATGTAAAGCGTTTTTATAGATGTGCATTTATATGTTTAATATTATGTTATTTATTACATTTGACATTGGAGCAGGGTGGTGGAGTATGCCCCAGGCTTTCTTCGGAGAATGCCTTGCGGGGGAGAATCGAGCACTAGGTCATAAAAAGGGTCGTGGCTCACCATACTATAATGTAAATAATAATTTATTCATTTAAAAAGTACCTATTTATACAAAACCATATTTTGCCAACCACGTTCTTAATTAGCCCAGCCGCATTCAAGTCTTGTTAAACCATAAGCGGAACACAACTTCAAATTAAATACTTGAAATTTATTAGAAATTTAACTATATTTCCCTTTTTGGTTTGAATTGGGTTACATTTTATTTCTAAAACGAAATCATAAATAGACAGGATCATAAAAGTTAGTTGATAAAGTTTCTTCAAACTTGTTGTATCTACCTATGTAGGTAGGTATATTGAACATAAGTATTTATCCTTTTTCTGAGGGGATTTTCCTGAGCACTGCGGTGTCCGCTGCAGATTAAGACACGTCGCGTGTGCTCATAAAGCTCTAGTGCACACTGTTGTATTTACAGTAGCATAGATCATATAAATAGCCGGGATACTCCATTTTCATTTCCGGCTAAAGGGCTGCGAATAAAGAAGCCGCAACAAAGAGCCCTCCGTGAGCAAATACCTAAGCCATCGTACTTACCCGTACAGTGGGGAAAGACCAGTAAGCAAGGGATTATGAATAATTTATAAAAAGTTGGTTTTAAAAAGGAACCATCCATACAAAATGTTCCAAAAAAAAAAAACAACAATCAGCTACAAACACTTAGTGAGTATTGTCAAAAAATGAGTACTTATTGCCTTTATTAAAAGTATGTGTAGGTATTACTCGTAAATGTAAGTATTTATAATATCCACCTTACTGCCGAAAAAGGAAGAAAAACTTCATCTACAGCCAGCTTTGTAGTTCACGTGGACAAAGTCAGGGGCTGAAGATTATTTTATTATTATACATTTAGGTATTTCAAAATATAAAAAAACAACGTCGCCCAACCATATTTAATAGGACCGGTACTAGGGAACTTACCGTTCTTTTAACTTGTATCAAGGGTTGGCATAAAAACCCTGAAGAAAGCTTCAGTGGCCGAGTGCTTGTGTTACCCTCTACATAATTTACGCTTTCCTCAAACGTTCGCGCTTATTTTTATAGCTTACACATACACGCGACGCCTTTGATCTGCTAGCTACGAAATTATTTTTTACGAGTGCAATTTATTCATACGCCTCGTCACTAGTCGTACGTGTAATTAAATATTTTACGAGAATACTTTCCAACTTGTCTTAGGGAAAACGTTTTCGCACGTCTTGTGCAAGCTTATGTTGTGTTAACTCTGTCATAATTTATTCATAACATAAAAAGTCGCCTCTCAAAATCTGCGTGATTGTGATTTACGCTATGTTAAAGAAATAAAACGTCGATAACTCATAAACTCTATTTAAGGGGGTTTATGAGTCCCTTTTCTTGCAAATGATCCAATTTTAAGGCCCAGTATCTATAGTTATATGGCCTTAGAATTTGTCCAATTTATGTGTAATTAGCTAATATGTGATGTTAAATTATAATAAATAATCCTATTGGAGTTTATCTAATTTTGATAATACCAATACGTACCTAAGTAATTTCGATGTCACAGTTATAAATATGGATGGGGCTCAAACGTGTTACACAAAAATGTTAGTCACGATGTTTTCTTTGATCGGAAAAACATGTAACAATTTTGGCTCGTAAGCGCGTCTAAACTAATTGCCCGAGGTCAACCCCGAATCTTCCATTTACAAGTCAAGTTGCTCCCATGTGAATTATTACCATTCGATATTCCGCTGACGTTAGGATCCTATTTCTAATTTCAGGATTATTACGGAAATTTGTTTTCTTGCTTTGTTCCTTCCTACATTAAATTTTCCTCTGAAATATTGTTGCAAATAAGTAGCACTTTTTTGGTGTAAACATGATTTGACACGGCAGGAAGAAATCATTATCGTAAAGGCAATTTTGTAATGTTTCCTTTTTTTATAAAACAGGAAACTAAAATACAAGCCATTACAAAATGTAAAATAAAATGAAATAACTAATTATTTTTTAAATACTACACCGGCAAATATATAATATGTACGTAGTCATCAAAAATGTGTTGATTATAATAATAAGTAGGTACCTAGTGTACCTACCTAATTTCCTAACCTACAGTGGACCTTT
>DWBE01000114.1:0-10157 GCA_018230705.1 Spialia ferax
GGACATATTGAGCTGTCTATCTACAAAAAACTTATAGCTGACTGATTCTTCTGTATCGTTTTAAGGACTGTCAATGGTTGTAGAAAACATGTCTAATGTTGAATTTCTCAAGTACTTTTAATTCACTACAGCATATTTTAGATATTCTTTAATATTTCTTCTTGCTAGTAAAATCATATAAGTTCTTTTTTGTAAATTCTGCTCTCCACCTATTCTTCTCAAGCAAACTTTTGCTAAATGTCTTGTCTTCGCTTTCAATAATAATAAAATTACAGTACATTGATGGTTACTCTCGTAATCCTTATATGTTTGACAAATTGCTGTTAGATTCACACACAACTGTTTAATATCACATATTTTCTAATTTTCTTGAGTTTTATCTACATTTCATATTATAGTCATGAGTAATTCTTTTCGTTTTACAATGAAATATCCAAGGATAGTAACATGAGGCACTGCAGGCAAAATTTTCCAAAATTTCGACCTGATCAGTGCTAGGCATAGTCCAAATTGATGTTACAAGCTTCCTTAAAGATCAAATCTATCTATATCTTTCTTATTTCTTAGGCGGGATATGGGGTGAGGGGGGAGTGGATAATATGTAGGGATACAGCATTTACTGATAATGTTGATGAATGATTCCAGCAAAAAAGTATTAATAAATAAATCATTGGGAGTCCTTAAAAAACTCGCTATAGCTATTGTAAACATAATATATTTTTCTCATATTTTTTAATCAATTGACTAAGTCATAAACTTAAATATAGAATGATTTATTTTATTTCTAATACTACCCTCTTTATTGTTCCTATTATTCTTAAAATACCCTCAGAGATGTGCAAAATTAGTACAGTTAAGTAGGCTTTGTTTTTAACAGACAAGACTGTTACGTTCAAACATATTTGTTAAACTTTACTTGTCGAGGACATTGTCAAACACATTAAACATATGTATTTGTCAAATTAGTCGAAACATAAACATTATTTTTTGGTAAAGTTTGATAAAGTGAACGTCAACCAGACCAGGTGCAAAGGGCAAAATATATTTCTAGGCGAAAATGCGATGGATTTAATTTTCGAAAATATTTTTAGTGTGGGCTACAATTCTCATGACAGTAAACTTAAATTTTCTGAGATTTTTACTGATAGGTTAAAAGAAATAGGTAAATAAATATATTTAGTGAAAAAACTGTTATGGAGATATTTTTTTTAAACAGCAACACTGGAGAGATTTTTGTTAATCGTATGCATAATGTTTAATAGGTAAATCGATGAATATTTTAATTGAAGCATTTTTGTAGCAATGAAATATTTTTAATCTAAGGGTAATTCAAGCTTGCGCCTGGCAATCTATACTAGTTACATGTTTGCGGTCAGTGTTGCTAGTGTAACGAAATATTTTTCTATACCAGTGGCAGTTTTTATTTTTGGAATAATATCTTAGCATGTAAAAATTCGTTTGAGTTTGCACAAATAGCTGTATTTAATTTCTAAAGGACTTGTGTGTACATTAAAATTTAGCACATAGAGTGACTTAAGTCAGGTAATTTATTTATATATATAAGATAATAGTGTAAACGGTAATTATTTATTTTTTAAATAACAAGTCGTAGTTTCATAAGGTTAGTCAGCATTTAAATGTACTAAAATAATTATTGTAACATTATATATAATTATACAATATGTATATATAACATGTTATACATATTGTATAATATATATAACATATTATATACATATTGTCGATGTAAATAGATTTATCTGTGTGTTTAAATATGGACATGTTTTTTTTATTTTTAAATATAATATATTATGCAATGAAATATAATTTATAGTACAAATTATTTTTATTTTTGTTTTAATTTCCTTTATTCATATGGGTATAAGTTGGTCAAATTTTTGAGTTAATATGGTAATCCTATTTTGAATGATTTTTTTTATTGAGACTACAATACAGTCAGTATATTTATTTGTATAATATTTAATTCAATACTAAGAAAGTTACAATATCTTGATACAAAGTCACTACTTTGTACCAACCAAATTTATAAAAAGATATTTTTTTAATATTAATTTATAATTAGCAATACACTGCCTATTTAGACTATTAAATATTTATATGTGCAATATTTTTATATACAAAAATAATAAAACATAATCTTGCAGTAGAAATGGTAAGTTCGATAAATTTTGTATAGATATTAACATGTTTACCTACATTTAATTTGTAAATACAAGTAGATATACATTTAGTAAAGTTATATCATGTCAGGAGAAGTCATATCATGGGATATCATGTCATGGTATGTCATGACATGTCATGTTATTCCATGAGATGTGATGTCGAGTCATAACATAATATTATACCATCTTTGATTATACCTGTCCTGTGGCCCTACCATCACCGTCTATTGCGATTCATTTAACGCCCTAAACTGAACTGACTCGCAATTTTGACACACAACATTTTGACAGCGATTCAGTTTCAAGTTGCCGCGCAGTTGACGTGATCATTCGGTCATTTTTGTACCATTTTATGTCAAGTGCGCAGAGGCTGAATCGCTTAAATGTCAAATATCACTCAGCATAAACAACGTTATGGTAGGAAATAAAACGATTCAGTTTAGATGCGGCTTCTGAACTGACTGGGATTCAAGCGAACATTACAAACAGTGAAGCCCCAGCTCGTCGACTATTAAATTTTAACAATACAGTTACTTAATTTTATGAAAGAAACAGTAACTGTTGAGATAGGTGAATTCCGTGCACTCCGAAGCTACTATGGAAATGGAAATCACCCGAGTTTAAAAATATAACATTTCAAAATAATTTATCCTTTCCTTTTTGGTTCTCACAAATAGTACTTAAAACTTGTAACATAACCCAAGCAAGTTGTGTTTCCCTAATGAGATGATGTGGATGAAAGAGATCTTTTGAATTGAGAGGGACCTTTTGGTCCTTACTTCTTACGGTCCGACAGTATAGAATTCCTCAGATACGACTTCTAAGATATTAAATGGATTAAACTAAGCATCGTATTGTCTGCACTCTACTTTGCTGTCATTTGAATTAAAGGTTTTTTAATTTATATCCTCAAAAACAAAAATTTCCTCTTACATATTAATGGTAAGAAAAATACAAAATAGTTTCTTGTCCATTTTCAGATATTCGTTCACATTTCGACAGCCTTCTCGAATATGGATAAACTTATAATTGACGAAATAGTATATCCTTCGTCTAAAAAGTTGGAAGATGTTTACAACTTCCTTAAAAATCATTCGAAAGATCAAAAGGATGTTAAAAAATTTATAGGTAAGTTCTTCACGAGATTTAAAAAAAATGGTTAATGATTTTCCCAATATTACAATGAACAGGAAATCTTTATTAAAGAGAATTCTAAAGTCATATATTAAGGATTGAGTGAGTAAAATGTGTAGGGGTTGATACCTACATACAATCATAACATGATTGTTTATCAATTTTAGGTCTTCATTATTATTATCCCAATAACTTCAATGGAAAAAATGTCCATGGTAATGCAGATCTCAATTCGTTTTATTTCGTTAAAAGTTAAATGATCCACAAATTTCTTTGATTGATAGAATATTATTTTCATTGTTTGATTTTTAACAGGTAACCATGCTAACACCTACGCCTTCACGAAGTCCTTAGCAGAAAGTCTAGTTTTTGAAAATCGTGGAAATATGCCTACAATTATAGTAAGGCCTTCTATCGGTAAGATTGGTTTTACTTTATACAACTTATAGACAAAACTTCAATGTCTTTGGTCCAGATTAATGTTAACTGAGGTTGTGGGTGCAAATACACATTGTTCTAATTTGATGAAAACCTTCTATTCATCTTCAAATTTCATTGTTTTATAACGTATTCTACTGCTACCCACTTGCTTCTATCATGCACTTTGATTTTTTCGTCACTACACAATTCTTTTATGTTTTCAAATTTTTTAATAGCTGTTTTGGTGAGACCGACAGTTACTGTATCCTTCTGTATTAATCCTACTGTATTAAGTCTTCGGTGTACACTAAAAGGAATTTTGCAATTATTATTGCTGTTATAATCATATTATTTTGTATTTTTAGTGTCACCAGTGTTCCATGAACCTATGCCCGGCTGGGTGGACAGCTGGGTAGCAGGTACCGCACTCTTCACAGACGTGGCTCGCGGTCTCACCCGTATTATGTATGGAAACAAAGGCGTCGTTATGGACATGATTCCAGTTGATTATGTCTGCAACTTGGCAATAGTTGCTGCTGCCAAAAGTCCAAGGTGAGTTTTTTAAAATTAAAATGGATGTTTGCGAAACAACTGCCCTTTCGTATTTAGAAATTTTTTAGATACCGACTTTCTCGCTTTTGTAGAGTAGGGCATTACTTTGCAAAGAATACATGATTACTAGCGTTTTCTACTTGGCAATATTGCCGTATCTTTGAAAATATTTATCGTATAAAAAATATTGTTTTTCTATGTGTTTGCTTTTCTGCTTTGTTATTAACGTTGTCATTATTGATAGGAATTACACAGCTATGGATGAAGTCATTAGTCTGTACCACTAGTTCTATTTTTGCTTTTAAAATATCGTTTCTATTCTCTAAACTTTTTTCTTGTTTCTTTTGCTTAGAGCATGATGTTATGAAATTTCATTTCTTTAAATTCAGGACAAAAGAATTACCCGTGTACAACTGCTGCACCAGCTCGACTAATCCCATTACGTGGAAGGAAGCTGCTGATTTGTTCATGAAAGATAGTGCTAAGTTTGGATACAGTAAGTTGAAAGTAGTAATGTTTATTTTTAGATGTACAGAATAATGTTAAGATTAAAGCAATGCAATTGCTTTAAATCTTTATCCTTGTGCTCATCAAGTTATTTTTCTTCTATTTTTTTAGCAACTTTGTTTTATTAATTTCTTTTAGTGTGGTTTATATTATTGTTTTTTAATTTTTAGGAGACTTACCATTGCCCAAGGTGTTTGTGACGGAGTCTCCGAAAGTTATTTCAGTGGTGACTTTATTTTGCCAAACGATACCAGCTTTTATGGTGGACCTTTGGCTTCGAGCGACAGGAAGGACACCGAAGTACGTATGCCATTTGTACTATTTTAATCAAAATCATTCAAAAGCTTGAATAATTGAGATATTTTTTACATTTTGACTCATTATATTAAAGTACTAGTAATTTGCTATAGGTTCCAACCAAAACAAGTAATAGCACAAAAGGCGAACAACTCTGAAAACAATCTCCGTCACTCTAACCAGAAACAGCGGAAAATCTACAAAAACTAAATAAACAAATCAAATAAAATATAAAATGCTACGTAATACTAGACGTATACTCTTATATATACGAGTATAACAAATCAAAACTATAAAATCTACAAACATGTTATGGCATCTCAATATTCAACCTTTCAACCTCGATGTCATGACTAACATAATATCACATAACACCATCTTAGTTTTTTCTTACAGATATTTGAAGGCACAGTTAAGAGCAAACTTGCTACGAGATGTACTCAAACCTTTAGGACTTGCTCCTTCCACAATGCACTCAAAACGTTTTCAGACTTTAGTATCTTCCTTGGATGCCAACGATAATCAGCAATTCATGTTTGACACAAGGAAGATAGATTGGAAAAAATATTTACCTATATACTGCTTTGGAGTGAAACAGTACCTTTTGTCTAATAAAAATAAGTAAGGTGGAACTATGATTTTTTTTTTCGCTTGCAGATGCAATGCTTCAAGGTAAAGATGGCCGACGCCAGAAATATGTGTCGTGGCGTGATGGTTTTATATCGGATTCATATCTCGGTTCTGTATCTCCGAGGACCATAGTCAGATACATAATAATTAATCGATATTTCTGCTAGCGCGCCTGCTAGCACACCTTAATACAAAAATAATTTAAAATTGGTTAAAAATTGACGCAGTTCTGGACGTAGTTAAGTCCTTAGCCCATATACATACAGTCCTACTTAAAAGTATAATATACTACTACTTAAAAGTATAATATTGGCTGATTGAAATCCTACTTTATTTTGAAGACGATTAAAAAGGAAAATGATCAGATTTCTCCGGTCTTTTTGACTCCAAGTCAGCTGTTGCAGCTTTACCCCAAAATGTCATTGACACGTTAAAGAAGGCGTTCTAAAATAATCTTAACATTTAATCAACGGAATTTTTACACATAATAGACTTGCAAAGAATATACTCGTCATTTCAAAATGATGTCATAATTTATTTTAAATAACAGTAATCTAACTTGAGGTTACAAAGCAACATGAAAATGATTATGTAAATTTGAAATTAAAATATTTTCTAAAACAGGTCAAGTATTAGAGCACACACAATAGGTAATTTATTTAACTTATACTAGTTCATTAATACACATTCATAGGTAGGTACTCAATATTTTTTCAGTATACTTTATCTAGGGCAAGTATTCGAAGTCTGATTCAGAACACGACCAAATGTAAATTTCGAATACAATAAACGGTTAAAATAACACAAGTTATAATTTTCAGAAATCGGTGGTAATTTTGTGATTGTGGTCTAGATAGATAGTTTCACAGTAACACATGTTCCTTACATCTTACGCGGGTATTAAGTCCATAATGGTATTTATGGTAGACTTTATTTTTTGTTTTTCTGGCCCATCATATATTCCTTAACTCCTTTGCAATAAATCGGGACATATTTTTCCCAGTCGATTGTGCGTGGGTCGCAAGGGTAAGTTTTTCTATCGTTTTCATCTAATCTGGAGATCAATTGCTGTGTTCGCTCAGTTTTTATGAGCCAAGATTCGTGAGTAATAGGAAATCCTATATAAATTCGAGTTTTAACTCCCTCTTGCAATCTCATGTACCTGATGACAGAAAGGAATAATCAAAACTGTGTATCATTTGTTACAATCAACGCTTAAGCTGCGCTCAGTTTGGACGCGCTACATACCTACTAATTTTACGAATACTACACGCACGATAAATCTCTTAGAAGTACTATGGGTGCACTCAGACTGCACGCGAAACCGAATCCATAGTCATCGTGTTCGTCAATGTAACCACGAGTGAAATTCATCCTAAAACGCGTTCAAACTGACCACGGTCTTATACTCGTTCAGAATGCTTAGGTCGCGCTCAGTTTGGACGCGCCAGGTACGAATTTTACGAATATGTACACGCACGAATTACCCCGACCGAATCCGAATCAGTAGGCATCGTGAAATTGAAAAAAAAAACGAGTGAAATTTGTCCGATAACGCGTTCTCTCTGAGTGCGAGCGAAGGTCGTTCAGAATGTTTAATCTATCTAAGATTTGACGTAACAAAGGAAATAAGTGTGGACAAGGACAGATCCTTTAATAATATGCTAAAATTATGTCAAATTACAGATAGATTGAAAATTGGGAAGGAACACTTATTAAAAATAATTATTATTATAATAATAAGCTGCCCTTCATCCGCAAATAAAGATGGAAGTGTCTGCTTCAAGAATATAAGACCGGTAGCGCCCACATTGATTCCGTAAAATGAACTGTTGGATTTGGTATGATAGCTGAAACAGAAATATTTCATAGATTGGCTAATTTGAAGTTTACAGTCTACGGGAAAGATGTAAAGTTTATCATAAGATCATCGTTAGAATGACTGGTCACTCTTTAAATTTTGTCACTAATTAGGTCAAAAAGGTGTTCAAAAATTGGTGCCTTTTGGTGCCATTTAGTGCCGCTAACGACAGACTTTGTGGCACTTGATTTTAGAAGAAATGGCACATTTTTTGGTGACTGTTTAGCCTGACGTCAGGATGAAAGGTCAACTTTTTGAAGTATTGAAGATCAAAGATATCGATGAAAATGATGTTGAAAAAAATATGCCTGCTAAAAATAGTGAGCAAAAATGCTTAAACATAAAATTGCTTTTTTGTTGATTTCAGTAATAGTAATCATGTTTTCTCACTATATTTTGTCGTTTATCACATCTGTTTTTACGAAAATCCTAAAATTTCCTTTAGTGTTTGGGGTTTTACATGCTTAAGGATTTTCATGTTCACTGATTGTATCGATCATAATAAAACAATTGTTTCACAGAACATTTTGGTACATTTTTACTTTAGGGCTAAATGAAGACCAAAAATCTAATCGTCTTATCGTAATAATGTTTTTTGGATTTTTTTATGTACAAGTCAGACATCCTTGCTCAACTGATAGGGTTAGACCAACTTGTTGCAATATTGTACACGTTGCAATATTTACCCAAAAAAAAAAGAAAAAAGCAATTTTTAAATTTGATGCAAAATATGATAACATTGTGTGTAAATTACCTAGTACCTACTTAACTGGATTCTTCCTGAAGAAAGAAATAAGGAAGCAATAACGTACCTACTTAAAGAGATTTAAAAATAAAATGTGCACAAGCAAATTGACTTGTTAAATAGTCTATGAGCTGTGCGTTGGCTCTGTATTAGGCCCTTGGGAAGCACCATTTCTAAGATCCGCTATTCTTTGTAAGAATTTTCTCACAACAGCCACTGATCACAAGAGATCATTATTTTTACTTGTAATGAATACAGACATCTGTTTTCACGATTATGGGTTGCAAAATGTAAACAGGTTGCTTGGAACTCAAAGTCCATTTTCAAGGATACGCGTAGTTGCTTTACGGATAAAGTATTCGCGTCAAAATCTTGCTAAAATACCCACCTTAGAAATTTGTCTATTTTTATCGATTCCTGAGAATGTAATCTAGTTTACAGCTTTATGTTTGCAACTATCTGTAATTGTATATTTACTGAGGAACCCTAAGGATATAACCAAATATGATCAAATAGAATGACATCTAAGCTAGATCATCAGTAATATTATTAATAAGAGTTTGCAGTTACATGTCATATGAAACCCACTTTTACACAAACTACCTATCTTCTTAAAAAACGAGTCATATCATCTAATAGCTTAATCACAGTATCATACCTGCCAGTCTTTGCTGCAGCTACAATAAATAAGTTGCAAACGTAATCAGCAGGGATGACATCCGCAGCATTCCGCTCACTGCTATACAACACCCTGTACGCGGGTATTTTCCTCTCGAGCTGAACCACCGTTGTTCTCCCAACATCCCGAAAATTTACGATTTATGATTCCATAGTTTGATAGATAGAAATCATCCATAATAATGACAGTTCTTATTGGCCTTGCACTGACAGACTCCTATTTTACGCAGACGAAGTCGAGAAAGTGAGCTAGTAAACAATTAATTTGTTGACCTTTGTATAGGACTTATTTTGCCATACGAGGATTTATAAGTGCTTAATGTCGTAGCCGCTAACATTTTGCTTCAACACTTCGTTGGATAAAGATTAACTTACGGAAAAAGTACATATCGTACATATACTAAATGTATAGTTTTTAAGATGTTACGTGTTGTGAAATGCACTGTATTGATACGTACCAATATTTTGAATCAATCCTGTTTGCCAAGTTGTGGATATCATACGACTTCAGTTTTAAAAAGGTGAGTATTATTATAGTATTAAGTGATCTATGATATTATTCAACCAATGGTTAGGAATGTAATTACAGAAATTCTAGGATCGGGAGCTTTTAATTTTCCTGTGACATAATTTTTATTTTCTCTTATAAAGGCCATAACAGATGACGTAAGGATCAAATTTGTATGCGTCTGCAGCATGCGTCCGGACCATACAAATTTGATGGTTAGATGCTTTACAGGCTCGGTAGTCTATTATTACGGCCCTAACTTTATGTTTTGTAAATATAATCATCTTCTAAAGGCCTAATACACGTCTGACACTTTGGGACGCTACGTCCCAAAGTAAGGCTGTTGTTTGACAGTTTAATAAACCTTTAAGCCTATTCGCATTCCGTGTGAAACCCATAAATTGGTTGTTTAGACTATGGTCTTTGCTACCGTTTGCGTTGAGTTATCACACTTTTGATTTCACAGTGACATCACAAAATATGGGCACAATTTGGGACAAACGGTGCCTCCGTATCAGTCAGTTGCAGATTTCTACGCGGGGAAGTCAGTTTTCTTGACCGGTGGCACAGGATTTCTTGGAAAGGTATGGCAATACACCTATACGGGTTTAGATTTTGATTAAGGGCCTGTGCACATTTACG
>DWBE01000115.1:0-10146 GCA_018230705.1 Spialia ferax
AAAAATTGGCGCATGGAGGTATGCGCTTTTCGGAAGGACAGCCGATATTTTTGTAATTGCTTAAAACGCACATAACTTAGAAAAGTCATTAGAGTATGCCGGGAGTTTAAACTCGGGTCCTCTCGCCTAATTCAAACTGGGCTATCACCTGACGATGTATTAATACTCAAACAAAAATATGACCAGGTGGATTCAGACAACCCAGCGTTCCCGCGCTCGACGGCGTACTGGTGGCTCGGCTGCAGCAGCGCGCCGCGCGGCACCGTCGCAGGTAACGCGCGCCTCTCCGCGCCCGACGAGCCCGACTCGCACGACTCGCCCGCGGACGACGACGTCGGCGACATTATGTTCGACGCAGGTATGTGGGCCGCCCGGGGCTGCCGAGGGTGAAGCTAGACGCACGCACGACGCGTTCTATGCCCGTCCACTGTCGGTTACTCGGTTTGCAATGACAGCTGTCTCTGTTCTTAGTAAAGGGTATTTGACTGGGATAAATAAAAATTCTGGGATAAATAAAAATTCTGGAGGATAAAAAAAATGCTAATCATGATATCAGGGACCACTTTAAACTCGAAACTATCGCCATCATTTTCCTTGTATGAGATAAAAGATTTTTTAAAATGGAAATTAACATGAAAAGTGCATCAGTCGTTAACATGAGTTGTGACGTCACAACGCAGCAATTCCGTAGAAATTCAGAGACAAATCGTTTTGACAGATCATAAAAAGTAGCTCAATTGATCTGTCAGTCAAATACCGGAAGAGCCTGATGTTTTATTCACGCGAACTCGATATGGGTCCTAAGTTTTGGCGGCCGACGTTCATGCTATGAAAGTGGAAATGGAACCAACCCCCTTTATTTCATATATTTTTTTGAAGTCTATTGATGTTTCACATTCTAATTCATTGTAATTGATTTACTTATTACATTATTTACATTTCTCCTTCGTTATTTTGTGGTCCATTTTCTTATTAAAACATCAATTTTGCGGTATGATAACTTTGCTAGAAGCACAACCGTAGGTATTAATTAAAATACTATAGCTATGTCATATTCTTTGACCGACAATACGATAAGTGGACGCATAGAACGTGCCAGTACAGATTATTATTGTGATGGTGTATTTTGACGTGTAGAGTTAGAAAGACATTAAATTGATTATTAGGTTTAGGTTTGACGCTTTACTGACGCACTTTATAGATTTCTCGATACAAAAACTATTATATTATATTATTATATGAATTTCATAATACCGAATATCGATTCAAGTAGTCGAAACTTCTATGAATTTTATTATATTATTATATGAATTTCATATTATATTATTATATGAATTTCATAATATCGAATATCGATTCAAGTAGTCGAAACTTCTATGAATTTTTACTTAGTTACCATTATTGTATCGCTGCGCTGTCTGGATCACTCCCTCACAATAATAATGTATGTTTCTAGCTTTAGGGACAAGATTGGTTGACAGATTGCTCTTGGACTAGGACTTACGTAATAACGTAAGTAAATCCTTTGATAGCTTTGAATTTATTAATGAAATTTTGAAAGAGAGTAACAATTTATGAATTAAAAGAGTAAAGAGATTTTAAGTAAAATCTAAAAGTGAGTTTATAACGGCAAATTATTATTAAAAAAGACTAAAATTCAGTCATGTTTACAAGTGCAAAGGATTAATTTTAATAGATTTTTAAATATTTAAGAGCTTATCCCAACCATACATCAAGTGAGCAGGTCCACCGTCGCCACTGACCGTAGTAAATGTACGCTCCTGTTAATGTCACTTTGTGTCTTGTATTTTCGTCTCAAAATAGATTTTATGTGATTAAAATACTGTATTAGATTTGTTTCGTCTTTATAATTTTATAGTTTGTCTTGAAAAGATTTTTTGTTTTTATTCTAATATCTGTTTTATTTTTTTGTTTCTTTTTCACTATACTAACGAATGTTCATTTTCAGATTTAAATACCTATCAATCTTTTTATTCATTTTTTTAGAAATTTATTAACTCATCTTACCTATTTATTAATATTTGACTAACATTTTTTTTTAATTTTATCATGGCTAATAATAACTTTATCAACTTCGGTTCTTTCCAAATTTGGTTGTGGGATTTAATACAAGTGTAATAATACCTATCTTAGTACTTCCAAATATTAACATGAAAATGTCGAAAATGCTTGCTATTAACATATTGGCGAATAGCTTGCGACAGCTTAAAAAGCAGTGGTTGGCGGTGGAAGGTGAATCCTACAACGGCGGCTTCTGGGTGGCCCACATGTCTTCGGTATCGGGTTCGGTTTTGTGCCATTGGTAAAAAATAAATTTCGTACTTGTATAGTACGCATGAGGCACTTGAATACTCTGCAGGTGCCTTTGTTTTAAAATTGAACTTTGTTGTTGATTGAATTGAGTTTTAAAATTGAACTAGAATCAGATCCGATGGTGCCAATTTCTCGAACCCATACAACACAACACACAACAGTAATAAGGAAACAATTAAATTCTATGATTTTACCAGTAATTTTATTAGTATTAATTACAGTGCAGCCAGTTCACAGCCACAGCATTGCAGTAATTTTGTTTGATGCACCAAATATGTGCACTGTTAAAGTACTTAAACCTAAATGTTTATATTTTATCTGCAACAAGTATTTTGTTGGTCTTTTATTATGAATTAATAATAATATGACTCTAAGTAAAATTGTTTTTAAATGAACTGCTATCAGAGAATTCGGTTTCTATGTGCAATGTACATATTTAATTCTGTAATGACTCAATACTTGTGTCGGATAAAAATCACAAAGTAATATAATTATTTGTTCACGAGTTGTATAAAAATATTCACAGTGTTTGTTAAGATCAATCGATTGCACTATGTTTTATGCACATAATGTTTAATGCGCAAGTCTCACTCACCTTCAAGTTAAATCCAAAATCTATGTTCACTTCAAGAACCAAGGTGTTTGGGACGTGTCACGTGTCACATTACGATGTGTGTTTGTGTGTTTTGTCTTTCTAGGTGTAAAATCATCCGCTCCACGGTCATTCTTCTGGTTCAGGAAATAGCCTCGGTGCAGTGTTCCTGAACAAATTGTACATAGAAATAATATAAAGAACAAAGACTCAATTAGTAACATAGGAGAAAATGAATACCAGTGAGATTATACGTTAGCGGTGATTTTAGTACCGGCGAGCTTGTCACGCGCTGCCTGTACGTTTGTCTTCATCACACATTTGCATGATTATTTTGAACGTTTTGCCAACATACTGCGCTTGCTGCTTTTACTGCACTTTGGTTGTGGATACCCAAACACAATCAGTAACACTGAGATTTTTATATTGACAGACCCCTAAAGGTAGTATGGAAATAAAGTTAAATAAAAGCTGTAAATTGTTGTCAAGTCCATATTAAATTATATGTGATAGATACATATATTGTGTTACTGATTGGCTTATTTGGGGATAAGCATGCCCACATCACAAGCCTAATTATTAATAAGCTTCATTATCATTCTATATCTATTATTAGTACCTATAGGTATCCTCCATAATTTATTTTAAAATTCTAATTTCAGCAAAAGAAAACAGTATTTGCACGTAGTTAGTTAACATTATTACGTTGATGCTACATTTTTTTTTTAAATTTTAATCCACAATTTAATAAAAATACACAATTTAATAAAATAATTGTAGGGGAAATAAATATTTCATAGAGTATGTTAGTTTAATACCAATCGAGCATTCGTTAGTTAATTGATTTCAGATAAAAATATAACTTTTATGCTGTATTTGGTTTTCTAGATTCAATCAAGCATAAGATAAGGGTATTCGTCTTGAATATTTAATGTGGACGTGTAATCTAAATATCCCAACTTGCTTAAGACAACAACGTAAGCTATATTTAATTCAAATCACGAGAGTGCGCACGGTGTGATTTTCTTTTTTGAGGGGAGAGCACGTTCTCTTATATTGGAGCACTTTGCACTGTTTCCCCAGGGAATTAGATACGACCTTGATAATAAGAATAGAAGTATTTGTAGTTTATTTCGCATAAATTTGATCTCGAGTAGTTAGAAAAGTACTTAATCCTGACTAACATTTTTAGATTGTATATCTATTATAGTTGGCTAACCCTGTAATGAAACTTATATTAGTCAAAATATACGAGTATATTAAGCTAATTTTGCCTATTTATTCTATTTAATGCAAAATTATATTATTAAATATAATATTAGTATAATTTGAAATGCATGCACACCTAAATTAGATATGTATTAAATATACCTACCTAGTATATATATTATGTTACACAGTAGAAAGTAGATTAGAATCGCACGCGGGTTACGGTTGCGGTTTTATAGAAGTCTTTATCTAAAGAGCGATTCATATTTCAGTGATCCGCGTACAATCAGATGGAGCTAGACTGTAGTAGTCGTTGACCGGACTTCATTATCTAAGGAGGGCACAAACGTCCTCCGCCGCGACGTCACATACCCGCACCGTAGGTTTATTTTCATTTCGTAATCATTCAAAATCCGCTGTTATTTCAATAATAAAACGGATTTTATGTTGTTCAATGTAATCACATCCGCCACATAATGTACCTACATCAATTTTTTGTTTGTGCTCGTGTTAAATCACATAAAGTGTATACGCTGGATCCATTTCTTTATTCATCTCTATGTACTTAAGTAATTTCGATTTACCAGGATTTGAAACTAAACGTACCTTAATACGTAACTTACTCGTATGTTAAGCTTTTGCGAATATGAAGAATCAGAAGAGATGGATCCAGTGTAGATTGAAAATGTTTAGTAACAGCAACATTCTATTGCACATTAGCACGAACACGCGAAGTTTTAACAAACTCATGTCACTAAGCACGTGCTATATGGTGTCGCACAGATGGCGCGGAGGATTCGCCGCGCGGCAGCGGCGCGACGCGCGGGGCGGCGCTGCAAGCGCTGCTGGTCGCGGCGCTGGCAGCCGCCTGCTACCGCTCGCTCCTCGGAATCCCGCTGTGATCGAGTCCAGTGTAGTGTATATTGTGTATAGCGAACGCCTTGCTGTGATGACGAGTGCCTCTTTTTATACAGTTGCGAGAACGATTATTTAACAAGTCATAGTTTTTATACTTAATATAAATAGATGATGTAAGTTCGAGTGTGATATTGACGTAAGTGACAATTTCGTAATAAACTATTTAAAGTGATGATCGTCTTTTATTTAAGCTCTCATGTTTCAGGGCACCGATGGGATCAGGAAATGACAGCCGCACTCGTATTTTAATCGGTTTATTTAACGTTTTCTTTTTCACCAATAATCCTCCTTAATTCAATAATTACAAGTTTATATGACAATATTTTTCGTTTTTATTTCATTTTCATAAACGTATTTTTTTAATAAACATCTTCACAATTCACCACAACAGGGTCGTGCGACCTACTGTCTCAATCGTTCTAACTCTTAGGAAAATGCAAATAATAATAAATTCAAAATCTGTCTACAATTATTGAACGATTAATCTTAATTCGATTATTATTCGAGTCGAACAATATCTACGGCAGGGCGGAGCGGGGGCCTCGTCGCTGCTACGGCGTAGCGGCGTAGCATCGTAGCGGTACGCCGCCGCCCGCCCGCCCACTTTCTGTCGAATTTGTATCATTCGAAGGCGTAACAGAAGACTTAGTACACGATTACTACTCGAAAAACACCTACGACATCCTAGATCATATCAATATATTTAAAAGCCATGTGCTGTGGCAGTGTTCGCCGGCGTTGTCCGCCGAAGGTGTTTGTAATAATTACGAGATAAAGGCTTCAATACTATGCTACTTCTCTCACAATTTTTTTGCACGCAAATAAAGTCCTGAGAACAGATAAATTTCATTTATGTAGTGTCATTAAAAGATAAAGACAAAAGGGTTTAAATGCAAAAAATGTTTTTAAAATACATATATTTATATGATCTAGAACCTATTATTTTATAGCGTAGTGAAAACGAATGATGTTATTTAAGTAGGTAAGTAAAATATTTTAGTCACCCATAAGTTTTGTCATCAGTACAAAAACGGCGTTTGCAATGAAACTGTTAGTGATACTCAAGTAATTGATAGAATTAAAATGTCGTACAATACATAGGAGTGGCTACATAACATGTGATAAGTAAATCAACACAATTACAACATGACATGGAAATGACACTAATTACAAGTATTAATATCAATAACGCTAACATATGAATAAACATCAACACATAAAATATGTAACAAAATGTGTTCGCGCTCACTCTACGAGTAGGTAATTACATCGCGAAACCAAATGGAAACCTGCATTTTGATTTTTCTTTCGGATTCTTAAACTTATCAACAGTATTTATGCTTAAAAATTTGGTATTTAAAAGTTTCGCATAGTATATGGATGACTGCATGCATTTGGCTGCGCGATGCACCTATACAAAGAAATATTTAACTTAAAACCAAATTAATGTTTTAGGAATAGGTAACATTATAACAAAAAAAGTATATTTACCGCGCTGTGAGAGAAAACTTTCGGGGTAAACAAGAATGAATCATTATAACTATGAAAAGTCGCGTTCAAGAATTATTACATATATAATTAATGTCCCTATTAATTATTTATCATATATGGTTTCTCATAAGACTTTTAGTATCTTATTTTATTACTTATCACGTTTATATTTAGATACTTACGAAGGCATTATGTTACTATTGTTTTGGTTTTAGAATTTTCTTTCGCTGCTTTAACCTCAAGATACGGTTAGTAATTGAGAATCGGTTCCTATTTATTTCATTAGAAAAAATTCAGCCATCTGTAATATATTTGCTCTCATATGCATTTTTTTGTTTGTAGTCGGTCTGTGGATAAAACTTAATTTTTAAACCTCCGCCCAGTACCTATGTTGCAGCCATGTCATTGTTAACTTATTTATAGCAAAAAGATATCGAACTAATTATCAAAGTGAATAATCGATTGATAGATTTCCAAGTTTGTTCAGATGAATTTCTGTTTACAATTTATTCGTTGTTTCTAAATACATATTAGAAAGTATCTTATTGCAGCACAACTTACATTCTCTCGCTACAAGAATACAAATAGGGATATGAATCTCCCTTGAGATTTACGTATTTACCTATTAATACATAATATCTATTTATAATCAAATCACGAATTTTATCGCCTATTCAGCTGGTATGTGGTAAAAAATTATTGTATCTTATATTTAATCTTATAAACATAATTGCATAATCAATTCATTATTTGGATTTGGATGGGCAGACATTGCTAATACGTAAAGGCTACCGTTTGGTGTTCTTTTACAATTATTATATTGTAACAAGTAAGGAGCAATTAAATATTCTTACCACCCATGGACGACCCCGAAAGCATAATATTCTCTTAAGATTTGTGCGTTCGTGACAGGTGACAATTGTACGTAACCCTATATTGATGGACAAGCGTAAGGCATAATTAACTCTCAGTTCCATTTTAATTGATTTCAGCATTGTTTTAAATGGAATTGGACATAGTGAGCACGTGCTTGCTATAGGTAACAAACGCCCGCGCGGCTCTCGGGCTTTATCCAATAAATCAAGTCTATTGTAATAAAACCATTTAAAATTCGAAATAAAAATGTTTTTTCGCACTTGACAGCAGTCGGAGGACGAAACTTCCTACATTCGTATTCCTAATCGATTATTTTCAAGTTATAGTTTACAGCTAAATACATATTAGACTCATATCTGCTTTACACTCACAATCATTTTTCATTATTATTTGTGCGTTAAACATTTACACTTTATTATGTACATCAAAACATACGTATATTATTCAAAAACATAACGTACACACTATCACCAAACGTTCAACGAAACATCAAAGTACACTCGTTATACTAAACCTACAAGAGAGTACACGTCGCGTCGCTGCGCCAACATTCGCGGATTTCTGTGAGATCTACTTCATTATTGAGTTACTCTCACTACGAATTATTGCTACATTTGTGTCCCTACTAAATAATAATACAATTAAAACGATCGAGATGTTTTATACAGTAAGTATGGTTGTTAGTGATGTTCGTTTGTTATGATAGTTGATGTTAATATTGTTCTGTATAAAACCGCGATTTCGCAACGCTAAATATATTTTTCACATGGAATCGACAACAGGTAAACAAGGCATGATTAATACCAAACAACATTCGAACCGATCTCCTCTCTTTTGGTCTTTATCATCTACTCTAGAATAGAACAGTGAACGAGCGAAAATTGATTGAGACAGATAGCTAGAGATAGAGAGAGAGAGAGAATAGAAACATCCAAAAAGAAGGAATGTACGGTCAATGTGTAAGTTTTAACGAGTGCTCCAAATTGATCCAATTAATTATGTTCTAGTAATTCTTCTCTAAATCTAATTTTGATAATTTATACATAGATACACGAGGATATCGTGGGAAAGACCTTGTCTACAAGTGTCTTACAACACCTATTGAACCTATTAGTTAGTGACTGTATAAAACTAAAGAGTCTGCAGTCGTCTTGTTCAAATAAGCTCTACGATTGCTAATGTTACAAATAGAAATGTTAAAAGGTTTTATAAATCTGTTTGTTAGTCTGTCAGGGTCCTCCATATTTCAATACGCTATAAGTGTGTGAATAACCTCTTCCGTAGATTATTGCTATAATAATATATAGAAGCCGAAAGTATAGTTAGTGATTTACTAGATGTTTTTACGTAGCTAAGCAATTATCAAATTATTTTATTTCAGTACAAGAAAAGTAATATAACTACGTTTATGAGTAAACATATATTGTTACTGCCTGAATATTTGTTAATGCTGCTATGCACTTATATTTTTTTGAGTGGGAGAAATCCAGCAAAAAATAATAATTTTGTTTTGATTTTAATAACATAATGCAAAATCTTTAGATTCAGGTAGATACTTCTTTCACGCGAGTTGGGTATTAACTAATTAGGCTTTGTTGCTTCATTAAGAATATATATCGGAGTAAAAAAAGTGGATGACTATGTAATCTACCTACTGGCCAATTAGGTAAGTGCAGTAAATTATAGGTAAAGTGTGCCAGTTATTAATTTACTAATAATTAAGTTTTTAATTCATTTATTTTCCGTTGATACCTATAATTTCGGCTCTAAATATTTTTAAATTTGATTTAGATTTATTTCCTAACAAGCACTGAACAAAGGTATATAAATAAAGGTGCAATTTTGTTACATTATTCATCATATTATTTATATTTTATTTACAACAGCTAAATAATCGGCAATGATTTTTAGCATAAAGAGTAATTTGAACCCTAAACTCTATTAAACTCTCTTGAAGAGACTATATTAGGTCCTATGTTTTTCAACATCTATACTTCGACATAATATATTACTAACGAAGGAAAGTTTCATTCTTATGCTGATTCATTGTTTAACCGGATGGAACAATGTAAGCTACTAGATAAGTTGATTAGAACATCCTTGAGTGCAATACTTTCACTTTAATTAAGTGAAGGCACTAGGAATCACGAGTGAAATCTCATTTAAACAAAATGACTCATGCCAAATTTATATGTTTACCGACTGAAAATAAAGTAGCTTTAAGTAGATACCTATATCTTAACATTGGTGACAATCATAGATAAAACTCAGATTATGGGCTATTTAGTGAATTTTTAATGATCCTGGCTGCTTTTATTACTCCTTAGTTGACTAGAAACCAAAAGCCAAGCGCATTATTTTTCTATTCAATTCTGAGTACATATAACATCACGCAGACCGACAAACAGATCTTAGTTAGTTTCGAAGAAGTTATAAAATAAAATTCTAAGAAGCATTAATAGACATTTAGCACCTTCGGTGGCTTTGTTAAGAGTGGGAATGGAAACAACAAACCGTTCTTGATATATTTACACAATAAAAACGTAAAAAATAACTTACTTAATATTATTATCATTTATCATTGAATACAACAACTACACCCCTGCTCGAGGACAATCTCAACAAATGTTCATTCAATAAAGTCTTAATAAACATTAAATTTGTAATCCATCACATAATAACTTTTAACGATACGATTTCTATAATTTCAATACCTTTCAAAAATG
>DWBE01000116.1:0-10136 GCA_018230705.1 Spialia ferax
ATGGCTTATCGCGTCTTTTCTGCCGAAATATTTTTATATTTTTAAGCTAAAAAGAAAAAAAATCGCAATTTTTTAATAAATTATAATATGTAAATCAATTATCGAAAAAAAACAATAAGTATTTAAAATCCTCTGTTTTTACCTATTGATTTCAATGTTCATACCATAACATTTTATAATAATTGAGACAGCAAGGTCTGAAAGAAAAATTTTACGTTTTTTTTTCGATTTTATGTTTTTGTTAGATGCGTCCTTTCCTCATATGACGGCAGTTGGAATTAGATTACAAATTACAATACAAGAATATTATACCCACGACAAAGTAGGCTTTCCTTGAGAACACTGAATGTTATCACGCGTGCTCATTACACTTGTCTTAATAGCCATCATACTCATAAACGTGCTTCCGCCTTTGCAAAACTGACAGAACCGTAGGTATTTAACTATGTAAGTAAATAAACTTGCTTCTAAAGTTTACAATTTACATTAAAATACCAACATTTCCTTATTTAGGTTAGCAGGTATTCCTATTTATCAAAATCCCGAATACTTTTTCGGCAAGTTCATACATCAGGTACTATTAACAATAAATAAGTATCCATAGATAACCTAAGTAGGTACAATAAATAATTGCGGAACAATAAAATAATAAATAATTAGGTAAACGTACAACATAACTATATACGTACAACATACCTATTGATAAAATTTATCTTTGTTTATTTTATTGCCCATTTGACGAGTCCGTTAACAGAAGGATATAGATGGATAGGTAGGTACTTCAGTTCACGCACTTATATCCATACAAGCACTATAAAATACAGCTATTAAGACCTAGCTAGAGGCTAGAGAATGACCACGACACCATCACCGGCAAACTGTTTGTACTATAACTAATGTATTATCTACTTACGAGGGGCTTTCAATGTATTCTCGGTATAGGCATGAAAGAAAACTCGGAAAATTTTGGGAAAATTCTATTTTTCAATGTAGTCCCTTAAACCTCAAGAAGAATAATAATAGGTCTTGATAAGAAATTAATAAAAAGATGGAGATTATTTTAGGAAGAATAACTCGTACTACTTACTTACATTTTTCTATTTCAAGGAATGGTTCTTTAATGATAAGATGATGAAGGTAGCTTGCAGAATATAGGTAAGCACATTTCAGATGGGACGTTAATATACTTTTATTAAATTCTTTTAATACAATTAATTATGTGTTAAAGAGAATGGTACTTAAAAATATTTCAGTTCGGGAATCATAGAAGACAGTACAGAAGAAAAGAATGTCATAAACATGGATGAAGTATTTGTTAGAGGAAAATCTATGAAATAAATAAGACTTTTTGAGGGATTTATACTCCACTACTGTTCTTGTATGGAATATTATTCTTAATAATACGTCCCTTGAGACTTATATTTACAAGTGTGGTCCTTCCAAGGCCTGAGATCCAAATCCTCAATTTCACTGCAATTGCGCATCTCATTGCTGTAAAATAAAAACATAAATTGGCAAATTATCTATGACACATCCGTAACTGTTTATTTCTTTGACTGACTCAATTATTAATATTTGACACTAATTAAGCTATGGTTTCCTCCAAAAGCGGTGCCGTCGCAAAGCGGCCGTAAGACAGCGGTGAATGACGTCACTGGAACGTCGTCTACATAATTTTAATGGCGTGGTTACCTAGAAAATGTTATTTGACAGCGTACCGTCAAAGAGCGGTACAGCTCTCTAGGAAACCCCGCCATTGAGATTTTAAAGGCAACGTTTGTAGTGACGTCATTCGCCGTCGTATTACAGTCGGATTTTGATGGTACCGCTTATTTGTAGGAAACCATAGCTTTAGCCTACCACACGCACACGTTTATATTTTGAACACCGTTTTGCCTGCGCAGGCCGGCCTGTACGCGGAACACCGTACGTGCAGTTGGTAAAATTGTATAACGCGCCAAAGTAACAAAAACAAACATAAATCGGATATTAAATAAAAGTTTCTTACCCAGGCCCTGCTAAGTAGAAGGCTTTCGGCTGAATGCGGGTTACTGAATCGCCAATATCGCACATAAATCTGGCGATTGTCATCTTCCTTATTGATTGTAGCTGATCTGAAAGAACAAAACGTAAAAAATATTGGGAGATTCTTCTAGAAAGGTTTAATTACTTTAAGTCGTAATCAATAAAAATTATTGGGAGAACCTTCTAGAAAGTTTGTACGAGTTTGATCGCACTGAAGGGTAAAAAACTTAGCAAAACTTTTCTGTGAAATCTTGTATGCATCGGGCAGGTCTCCAAATCCCCCTATTTGAAATAGTGATATTCAAATAATACAAATAGCAAAACAACGTTTGCTGTCAGCTCGTGTTAATATAAAAACTTACCATACGTAAACGCATTGGGTCTGTCTTGACGTTCATACCAATGCCTATCAGACACCATGTTGTGAACCAACTGTTCTACCACCAAGCAGTAGAACGTTACAGGAACGTGGCCGTCCTGGACGAACTTCTCTAGCCAGAGACCAGCAGGCAGATCAATATCCCGATAATGACGGTATTTGAGCTTCAAAAGCTCTAACCTCTGCAAACAAAGCGAATATATGAGTTGGCTTGTGTCAAGAGAGAGTAATAAGAGACTCTTGTAAGAATTGTGATTATTCTAAATAAAATATCACTAGCTGTATCCACCAACTAGCACTTGGCTAGCGTGGTGGATTATGGTCAAATCCTCTCTCCTGATAGAGAGGTGACCCGTGCCCAACAGTGGAATAACAATAGGCTGATATCCTCAGGAATTGCAACGCAACCATCAAAGAGAGGTCTATGTGCAGTAATGAATCAAAAGGCGGATGGACGGAGTAGTTAAAATACCTCAGGGTCAAAAGAGTCCAATAATTCGTTGAATGAATTATACGTTTTCCCAGAACAAAATTCCCTGTAGGCTACATAAGGTTGAGACCCAAAATAACGACTCTTGCAAAGATCATTTGTTAACGTATCCGATGCCCTCTGATGAGGTCCTAGTATGGATTCAGCGACCTGGAATAAAAATTAATGGTATAAAGAATATTGTCTTTAGTGACAAAGACACTTAAGTTGAAGGCGTAGTCAAAAATCATTCAATGTTAATTAAAATGAAGGAAATAAGAAATATTCTATCAAAATAATTCAAATATTCTATGCCATTTTATAATTTTATAATCATATAGTTTTTATCCGGTAGAAAGATTCTAGAAGCCACACTGGAGTATTTTATACCTAAATCATAATTAACTTTAGTTCCTTTAGATCGGATATTTTGGATAAAGTATCAGAACTCACATCCCAATCAGCGACGTAATCAATTTTACCGCACGCCTGTCTAAAAGCACTCTGAGTTATAAATTCGATATTGTCTACTAAGTAACCAGTTCTGAGAGTGAGGTTGGTCATTTTTACGTCCTTAAGATGATTTCCTTCCGGGTCATACATTCTGAAATGATAAAATATTCTTCAGAGTTAAAAGTGTGACATAAAATAAAAGTAAAAGAATTGACAATACAAAAAATTGTAAATTTGTTAACTTACCAAATTACATATGAACTACGAAAACTGAACAATAGAATATTTCCAAAAGTAAACGAAACTCTCAGTGGTAACTATTTTAGTCCTTACCTTATATTTGACTCTTGAATTGTATGAAGCCAACGCAACGCCAGGTTAAATTCACTTGACAACCCAGGAACTATGTTATCGTTATAAAGATCTCTAAATCCTGAAGATGACGAGATCACACCATCTCGGATGAGATTTTCTCGACCTTGAAACAGTTCAAGTAGATATTAAGATATACTTACAAATTTTATTGTAAACATTATTAGGTACCTAGTACTACTATTAGCATAGGAAGGTTACGCAAGTTACGCGTGATTACGCCATGAAGCAGGCAAGAAATCTTTTATAAAAATCTTGGATTTCGTTTGACGTTGAGTACTCGCGACATGTTACTCTATTTGAAACGACTTTCTCAAAAAGTAACCCATCAAGTATAAGTAACAGATAATTATCTTTTTGAGAGAGTTTTCTCTCTCCTACTTGAAGTTGAATACCTATGAACCTGCAAGCTCGTTAGCAATGAAAAAACTGCTATTCTCTTACCCATAATAGTAGGCCACATTTCGTAGTAATAGATCTGCGATAAAAGAGCAATAAGGATCTCTCTCGTTACGTAGAAGAGCCTTTCGTCATCCCAGCAGGGATTCAAATTGTACAATTTCATTGCTATTTGGTTGTGTAATCTCCATGTCCAAATTGAGAAAATATTAATACCAAGAACGCTATTTATGGACTCCTCAGCTAAAACAATAGTGTTATTAATTTCACAGATAATTTTCATTTCCCAGACAATTAAGAGTTTAGACATTTATTTAATTATATCAATTAAATTATTCTTTAGTATCAAAATCAATCATATTTGATAGAGTGTTTGTTTAATGCTTACGGGTATCATGACACCTGGTTTCATACGGCTTTTGATTTAGGAGGCACACGTCAATTTTCTTCTTAGTGCTAGGAGGCCAAATTTTCCCATTCTCAATTTCGAATTTCAGCAAACCTCCAACAAATAGCCTGCCCTTCTCGTACAAGGACTTCAAGGAACCTCCGTATATTTGAGATAGATCGATCAATGGCAAATTTGAAATTATCTGAAAATTTATATTTTTCTCCCCATTACTTTTAAGTTAATGAATTTGAACTCTGGTTAAATTTTCTAAGAAACAAGAAATCCAGAAAGTTATATTAAAAAAACTGATATTCTATTCCGCAGTTTAAGTTACCACGTTTCAACCATTGTCTGATCCTGTGCCCTGGTTATATTTAACACGTTACACTTTACTAAAAGACGCTTTTGCAATTTACTCTCTAAATGTATAATGCTAGTATAAAAAATTACTAAGTTATATATAAGAAAACAATGAACATAATAAATGTTCCAAGGACGAGTACATAACTGTTTTTTGAAACAAACTAATTATGCCTTCATACCCTTTCTGGAGAAGTATCTTTCTTCAGGCAACCCTTTGACTGGAATGTCTCAGGCCTTGTCATGTTCAAGCAGCGAATATTGGAGAATCGGTGGACCGGGTCGTCATCAGGAATCTCGACGGGTAAGCAAGCTGGGTCTGTCTTGCCCTTTGGTTCACAGCAGTAAGGTTTCCAGAGAACATAGTTCACTAAGCAAAAAGGGATATTATTGGAGAAAATGATTTTCTGACACCTTTGGAACAATGTTATTCCTGTTTGGCTTAAAGAAGGTAGAAATAAAAGCAAATTGACGATAAGTGTGGTGTAGTGGTTACCATGTCAGTCCACAATTCGAAGGGTCCCGCGTTCGATTCCCGGCGAGGCGGATATTTGCTTGATGAATTTATATTTCTGTTCTCGGTATGGGTGTTTGTGTGATTGTCTATGTGTGTGTCCATGGCACCCACGACACAGGGAAACCTATCGTAGTGTGGGGCTATGAGTGTGAAGCGTTATTTTTTATTTTAATCCTAAGGATGGAGGTATGAAATCACAAATATATATAGAGGTACATGTGCCGACGTTTTTTAATCTGATTTTTATTTCTTTTAAAGGAAGTAAGTGTCGAAATTATACAAAAGATTATTTTTAATAAAATGGTGAATAATAAAAGTCAAATTACCAGTATCATGAAACGAAAACATATCAGACGAGAAGAAGACTAACGCATATGTGAGAAGATGGGTAAATTTCGTATCCGGTAAGTAGCCTTCTGGTAAGAGATGAGTCCTCACTGCCCGACATAGAGGCAAAGGTCCCCCATCCTCTGCCGGTCTAGGACCGAAATCTGAAAAACAGTAAAGAAATTGTAGTAATGAATACGATTAAGGATTTAATCTTGAATTAGTAGCAAACGTGAACGAATTACGACCTGGTGATAAGAGGTCATTTTATAGTAAGTTATTTTAGAAAAATATTTAAAAAATTTGAGTCACTTATTTAGTACCTAATCAAAACAGAATTGTTTCAACACTTTTATGTTTGGTGAAAAATAGGCCAAAATTCAAATTCAAATATGTAACGAAACTATTTTCAAAATATATTACAAAAAAAATAAAGACCAGATCAGAAGCAAGCATGTACCTTTCCCAAAATTTGCTGGCAGAATCCTATGAACAGGAGTGTGTGCTGCCCCTCTTGAAGGATTCTTCAGATTGTTACAGGATCCATCTATACGTCTCCCTTCGTGAGGATTGCATGGTTTTATCTCATTAGTGCACCAACTTGATGAAAGAGAATAATGTTAAAAATATTTCATTCAGTTCTCTAACTAAAAGTATAACTCAAAGATGAAGCTTGAGAAGTTGAGATATTTGGGCGACTCATTTGAGGCTTTAAATAGTTTCTAAATTGACAACTACGTACTAAAGTAACTCATGATAATGTTATTATAAATACATAATTGTATGACGAAGTGACGAAATGACGCAATTTTCTGAGATAAAACTCTCTTTCAGTTTTCACTAGACAGATTTATCTTTGATAGATCTAAGACTTTATTGAGAACGAAGCTGCTATGAGAAGCTATATGATAAGAATTACTTACAATGTGCTATTTTGTTTTTCATGAAGTTTCAACTCAGCATTAGATACAGGATTTCCCGTGAAAGAATCGTATACAACAGAACAAGAAGCAGAAATAGAGGACACAAGCAACGTACCAATTAATGAGAAAAGTAACATTTTTACAATAAAATCTAACTTAGAATTGAAGGGCGCGTTTAACGTTTTGGAAGTATTTATAAACAGCGGTTTTAAAGTTGATGGCATCGATGGTTTTAAATAATCTATCAAGGAAATCCTTTATTGCGTAGATAATTTCACTGCAACAGCATAATAAAAACCGGTTTTAGGCACACTAATGTGTACCTAATTAAAGTTTATCATGTTCCTCGTGTAAGTAAAAATAATAGTCTAATTAATTTGTCACCCAATTATTTTAAATTATGTATTCGCAATTTTTGTCTATTCAAGAGGCGGTAAGTCTGTGAAATTCTTGAAGACTTTATCAATTTAAATTTCTGTAAAGAAGTTTACTAAATATAATTCTTGACTACATTTTTATGAAATTTAATGATATTCATCGAGTGAACAAGCATCCTAATGCAAATTATACGCCATATTAGATATGTGTGGCGCCACGCTGTACAATTATATTAATTACTGAATTAGTTATGTGGCCATAAATGGTTGAAGCAGTTTAATCAACTGTGGTTTCTGTTTATTGACACAGGTTAATATTAATAATTTACAGTTACATAGTCTTTAAATATTAAGTCGCTTTCCAAAATCATGCCGGTCATTTGCATGAGCAAATGACAAAATAAGACACTCACAATTTCCTTTTTTGTGAGTGTCTTATTTTGAATAAATTTCATAATTATGGTTATAGGTAAAGGCGTGAGTACGTAAATATTAGCATTTCTAAATCAGCGTGGTGCCACAGCAGAGATAGTCATTAATACTAACAAAAACAGTCGAAGTAGCGGCGTGGAATTTAGAAATATGTAAATCGACAGCAAATCCTCTCCGTCAAAGATTAAAATGTTTAGACGTGACAGTTAATTTCGATTTGTTTTACTTCTTCAAATTGCCGATGATGGTGGTTCTGATTAAAACGCATTCAAACCATTTTGAAGTTGATGACCTAATATAAGTTTTTTGATATAAATAGGTGAAAAAGCTTGAGGATCAAATATTGAGAGATGAGGGAAAATTAAATGAAACCGTTTATTTGTGCAATTATTATGGTTATAGGCACAACGATGCAATATATTAAATATTTATTCCGCCGTATTTCATTAACGTTAAGAAAATATTAAATAATAAAACCAACCAAATTATAAATTACTTTTTCTCCTTTTTGAATAGAGAAAAAATTGAGAACAAAAACTTTAAAATCTGAGATACTAGCTGCTTCGTAGCCTGCAGGTGCAGTATCTGAAAGAGTTATATCAATGTCAAAATAAAATCTTATTGCACTGTATTTTTTCAGATTAAGTTAATCTATGAGTTTAGTAATCTTTGGAAATTTCAACTTGATCTATTTTACGTTTCATGGAGTACAGAATTAACAATACACTACAGTTATAAGTCCAAGAATCGTAAAAGAAACACAATTTTATTGCAGTGCTCCATCTGAATTTCTCTTTGCCGTGTCTGATAGAATCAAAGCGTCATACCCGGTATCGTCGCTTTTAATTAATATTTCTACAGCGCTATCTGTATTTGCTGAATTTGAAATACAATATTCAGCGGGAAATGGTATGCTAATGATGCGGCTGGGAGATGGCTTTGGAAATTTTAGAAGTAATTTTCCCAGGATATATTACTTTTGTACGTGCAATAGCTTTGCGGTATTAGAAATAACTTTTAGTAATGAATCTGTAGAAATTTTCAAATAAAATGTTTGTCAGCTGCCGGGTTTTCATCTTATTTATTGCACGTTCTTCTCAAAATATTGAATCATGTGTGAAGATATTAAAAACCAAGTCAGCAATAATGAATTTGTTAGTATATGAAGAGTATTTTGTACGGTACACAGAATTAAGGATTATGTGTGATTTGCAATTTATTGAATAATTGCGTACACCCCGATTTGATAACATCCTTCTTTTCAGTTAACAGTTATATTCAAAGGAAAACTAAACAGCACTTGGAATAATTGTGCCGTATCATTTACAAAACAATTATTTAACAGTAGCGGTTCTTCTTTAATGTTGACAAGGAAACACTTAGTCAACTATCACTGAAATATTCATGAGCATTTGCATTCTTCCAAGTGAGCAACCAACCGCAAATAGCTTGTAATGACAACGAAATGCCGTTCCTGCGCTTTGGTTGCATTAAACAAATATTCTTCAACTATCTTACTGTTACTATCAGAAATACTAACAACGACCTTATCAGAATCGAAATAAATATCAATATCGTACAAAACGTTGAAATTCACCCGCAAATCATTCTGGTTTCTCTTCCTGCTGATGAAAAACGTTTGCTGGCATAGATTTATTCTTCTCAAGAACTAGAACCTTATACTCATTACAATAAGGGTCATTCTAAGCTGCCTTGCAATTGCCCAGTAGTATGTCGTGGTTAACAGCTTATGAATAGGCAATAAGTTGTCCAAAGGCGCTATGCACTAGTTAATGACGGCTGCATAGTCGAGTTATGCAGATTAATGCCAATTTGGTGCACCTATAGTAATTAGAAGTTGAGGATCTAAGCTGTCTTGAACGGTTTGAATTGGGAATGAAGGAGCTGGGTCAAAGCTGCTACGAGAGAAGTCGGATTCTTGGAATAGTGATAACTGATTACTACGCGACAATGCGGTGATAGCCCAGTGGTTTGAATTGGGCCTCTCACACTCGAGAGGATTGAGTTCGAACCCCGGCACACACCAATGGTTTTTCTAAGTTGTGTGCGTTTTAAGCAATTAAAATATTACTCTCTGTGTCCACCAATCCGCACTTGGCCAGAGTGATGGACTATGGCCTAATGCCCTCTCCTGTTTGAGAGGAGACCCGCGCCCAGCCGTGGAACATTAAGAAGTTGATAAAAAAATGCGATAATGAATAACATGCTAAGAATTTGCATGTCTTACAGTTAAAGATATAAGTTATAGATACCGTTAAAGATTACTAAATAATTTTGGGGTTTAATCAGAAAATCCGTACCAAAACATTCAGGATACATCGAAACTTTTCTTCGAGAAATATTATTATTATGAAATAGAATGGTGTTTTATTTAGAATACGTACCGATTGAATCTGGAGTGTGCAATGACTATGACGTAGTGTATACTTGAAAAGTAGGTGAAAAGGAAAAAGGTGATTCTTAAAACAAGCGCAAATTTAAGACGACAATGCATGTATATCAGTTTTTCGCAGTAATCGTTTCTATCTCATCAAAATTCGCTCGTATCTACGTTGAATGGGACAAACAACTTAAAAATTTAAATTTTTGATAATTATTTCACGAACATCATCTAAAATATTACTAGCTGCCCGCCCCGGCTTCGCCCGTGGTACTTACATGTATTATACATATAAACCTTCCTCTTGAATC
>DWBE01000117.1:0-10129 GCA_018230705.1 Spialia ferax
TAAAATTACAAAATTTTGTTAAGGTAAAATTACTTTTTCACTCGAACAACCTTTTCAATCTATTGTATAAAAATCTACTGTAGGTATAAAAAATCTTTAATTGATACAACTATATTAGGTAATTACCTATACCTATTATTTCTTCAAATTCTTCATTACAAGATTTAGGTAGGTAAACTAGTTTAAATTCATCAACAGCTAAAGCTTCTGCTTACAAAATTTTCCTCTTAGAAGCAACCCATACTAAGATAAAAGAATAAAAAGCCTCTTGAGTCGCAAAGGAAAGCATGCGTGTGTTCCTCTTAGTTATCTAAACTCTAAAGAAAGTTCGTAACCTACTACACCTCGTCTTTGAAGGGGTGTATAGAAAGAGTCTTCGTCGTTAAATCGCCTCAATGAGTAAAAATTTTAAGTTTAAAAATGAAAATTGTTTATCACTCACATTATTAGTACATACACGATACCTACACATACTCGTATACCTATATCTCAATAATAAGTATGGTATGTCTGCAATGTCTGTTTGTATTTCGGTAAGATTATCTTGTATTGGACTATAAAAACCGCTGAGGACAGAAAGACGTGGAGAAGCATAGAAGGTCGTGTCTTGGTGCACTATGCTGCATAGTGCACCAAGACACGACCTTCAGCAATAAATAAAACGACTAAGAAGAGAAGATATTGTATAGAAGATATTGTACTGCGCGGTGAAAGCAGATTTCATAATGCGCTTTTGTGCTTCAGAGTTCCTCATATAGGTAGTTGATAGATAACTGTGGTAAAGCCGGGTCGGCCGACCATTTCGGTTTAAAAACATCCGATTTCCACCAATCTATAATGAAACAGCGAGAAGTATGCTTCCGGCCAGGCTGGGAGGAGAGACTCCAACCCAGAAATGGACATATAAAAGTATGTAATTAGGTATTCAATGATGGGCATCGTCATTGCCTTTACCTTAGCCCAATATCGCCCAGGCTGTCTTAAGTACTAAGCGAACGGAATGATGTGGGCGCGAGGTCGCTTCGCTTACACAATGCTGGCGTGGCAGCAGTGCGAGCGATGTAATGTAACTATGAATTAAATTTTTTAATAAACCCCCGACAAAATGTGTAATCAGTCATTTTCCAACGGCACCATCTTGGATTTGATTTCTTTTATGGTGCGCTGTGTTCTGCTACTCAAGACCTTTTATTTGATACCCATATTGATGGAGTTGTGATAAAATCTGTTATCCATAATTTTGTGGCGGCGGCCATCTAGGACCGGCGGCCATCAACTAAGCTAGCTAAGAACACTCTCGACTCTCGACTCTCGCTCGGTTCGGGAGCTACGATGCCACAGACAGACAGACAGACACACGCAAACACACATACACACACAAACACACACTCACGTATGTATGTATATAACACTGAGTTACAATCTATGTCTAAGTATATTTATGATACTTACGCGGAATGTAGGATTACGAAACTTCCCACAGCTAAAGTTTATCTTGTGAAGATGCAAATAGCTTTGCGTTGCCATCCCAATTCCGACCGCTAGGCTATCGCTAGTTCTAATAGTTTGGTCTAGCTTTTTTGGGTAAATAAAGTAACAAAGGAACATACACAGCAAATAAAAATGAAGTAGGTAATTCCTTTAAAAAATCACACTTTTATTAGTGCACCTAGGCCGTTCCGGAGTTCCTGTGGCCACCTTCTTGCTTCATCATCAGACCCTGGTTACCGTACATGATCAAAGTACTCGTCATTACAATGCAGACAAGTCCAAAATCGATGGGGTTGTTGTTTTATTTGAGAATTCATATGGTTCTTCTCTAAGGTTACATACAACCGCGAATTTTGAAGACAATGCGAGCATTAGAAGAGTTAAATTCGCTCCTTAAGACTTTATCACATGACTTGATTACTTCATTACATACCTACTTGATTATAAATGCATGTTAAAACTGAAAATAAACTACCACCGCGACATTATTAACGACTAACTTGGATGGGAGACAAGTTGTTTTTTCTTGTTACGTAAGCACTATCAATTCAGTATTCAGCAAATTCTGTCACTACTTCTAAACAAACGCTCCCAAACATATAATTGGTACTGTCCTCAGTCCCTGAACGGACAAACACCATGAATCAATACCACTATATCAGCTTACCGTCACCGTTTCTTTATCACAAGGGCATAAGGTCGTTATTACTTTGATTCAGGTGCAGCAAGGAAATGTAAGCTAGTGATTAAACTAACATCACGGGCCGGTGTGAAAGCATTCCCGATGGCTGAGAATCAACAAATAAACATACGTTTTAAAAGCATTTAACGGAACTCTGCGCCGCCCACACAAGCCTTTTTTTTAAATGTGAATGAAGATCGAATATTAACGCCCTTACTATGAGACTATCGCAGTGGAAGTCGATTGGATCTCGAAGTTACGAGTACATTTGTATACCTATTAAATTTAGGGATATTTGAATTATTAACTGCCTGGGTTTTGCCTTTTTGTTGAGATATTTTTGCTGTAGCTTCATTTTAATACATAGTAAATATTTTGAATATTTGGTCGTAATTAAAAAATTGCCAAAACATTTTTTTTATAAGTAAGTATAATTTTACGATTATTTATTTTTAATATCATAAAAAAGTTTACTAGATATCAACAGAATTAAATACCTAAATTATTGAGTTGAATATAACTGTATTTTTTATGGCCCATCAAATTACTTATTTTCTATGTATGTTATCTTTCTCTTATAAATAAAATAAAATAAAAAGCCTTTTATTTCGATGCAGAGTACAATTACAAGTGAAAAAGGTAGAGTAACAAGAAATCTTTGAACCTTACTCTATGTACAATTTCTTAAATCAATGTAAAAATTTCTCTAAGTTTGTTAATTTAATTTTTTAAAAATTACAGATACCTATGATAAAACTATAACTAATTAAAGTAATATATATAATATAATTAATGTATAAACTTTTAATCCTACCTTTTCTAAGTTGTTAATTATATTTTTAATTACAAATACCTATATAATAAAACTATACCTAATTAAAGTTATTTAAAAGCTGTCTGCATGAACCCCTCTCCGGGTAAAGGCCTCCTCCATCAATAGCCATTTTTCTCTACATTGGGCTACTTCTATCCAGTTGGCGCCGGCTATTTTTTTGAGCTCGTCTTCCCAGTTAGCTACAGGTCTGCCTCTTTTTCTTTTGCCTTGTGGCCCTGTCCATGTGGTTACTCTTTTTGTCCACCTTTGATCCTGTAGGCGAGCTACATGACCTGCCCATTTCCATTTTAGTGATTGAGCGTGTTGTAGAGCATCCTTGGCCTTGGTCATGTGTCTTATTTTTACATGCCTTATTTTTTGTATTTTTTTGATATTCGTCATACTGCGTTCTATTCCTCGTTGACATGTGATTATTTTTTCTTTAGTTTTATTATTGAATTTCCACGTTTGGCATGCATACGTCAGACATGGTATAAGACACGAGTTTAGTACTTTAGTTTTTATTTTAATGGGCATATTACTTTTAAATATGTCTTTCATTGCCCAGTACTTGTTCCACGTCAATTGTGTCCTGCGTTCCACTTCTTCATAATTATTTTTCTGGTCGAAACTTATTTGTTTGCCCAGATATATGTATTTATCTATATAGGCGAGAGGCTGTCTGCCAGCATATAAGGGTCTTTTTATGCTGTTTGTCATCACCATTGTTTTTGATATATTCATTTCTAAGCCCACAAGTTTACTGGCTTCATTTAGTGACTCTATCATGAACTGAATTTCTGATGCTGTTTCTGAGAGAAGGACTAAGTCGTCCGCAAATCTTAGATGACTTAGGTAATCTTCTTTGATTTTTATGCCGCAGCTTTTCCAGTTTATTTTGCTGATTATTGATTCCAATGTTGCTATAAATAGTAGTGGTGAAAGAGGGTCGCCTTGTCTTACCCCCCTTTTGACAGGAAACCATGGCCCTGCTGTCTCTAGTTTCACTCTACTCCTGCTGTTATTGTATATACTTTGAATTATACAGATGTATTCTTTTTCTACCCCTTGTGATATTAAAGCATTCCAGATACTTTTATGTGACACGCAGTCAAATGCTTTTTGGTAATCAATATATGCAATGTACAGTGGTCTATTTTGCTCTCGATATTTTTCAATTAAGAGTTCTAATGTATGTATGTGGTCGATAGTTGAATATCCTTTTCTAAATCCTGCTTGTTCTATAGGTTGATGTCTTTCAAGTGTACACCTTATTCTTGTATTTATTATTGAGGAGAAGAGCTTGTAGATAGTAGATAACAGGCTTATAGGTCTATAATTTCCTATGTCATTTGGATCTCCTTTTTTGTAGATTAGAATAATGTCGGATTCTGACCACTGTCTGGGTGTTTCGCCGGTTTCTATGATAAAGTTGAATAATTCGGTTAGGTGGGGGGTAAGCGTTTTTGAACCAATCTTCAGTAATTCGTTTGTGATACCGTCGGAACCAGGGCTTTTCTCTGGCTTAAGGTGTTTTATTGCTTTTGTTACTTCATTTATTTCTATTAGGGGCACAGATGAATTACTGTCTATGTAATTTTGGAGCAGGTCTCTACAATTTGTATTAGTAGCTTCACGAGAGTTATAAAGATTTTTATAAAAGTGCGTTGCTACAGTAATGATATCTTTACGCTTGTTCAATATTCTTTCTCCCTTTTTCAGTCCTTCAATCCATATTTTGTTAGTTCTCAACTCCTTATAAGCTTTTCTTGAGCCTCCCGTTTTATTTATGAGTGTTTCGATCGTGTTATTTCTATAATTGGCATAATCCTTCCTTATATACTTACTTATGAGCTTATAGAGAGCAGCGATTTCATTTTTCATTGCTCTAGTTTTGTTTTTTGTATTTCGAAGTTCCTTTCGTCTCTCTATTAGCTGTAATGTGCGCTCTGAAAGTATTTTGTGCGATTTTTGGTCGCTGCTCTTATTTTTTGTCGTTTTTATACCTCTAGATACGGCTTTGATAATATGGTCGTAATATTCTTGGACTGAGCTATGTACCTGTGAGTTCAGTAACATACTTGTTTGGTAGTTGAAGTTAGCAATATCGTGTTCGTTAGTTATTGTTTTCTTTAGATGATTATTGTATTTAGTTCTCCTTTTTTTTGACTGCAAAAGTGTGATAGTTGCTCTAACTGGCCTGTGGTCCGATGGGTAGGCTATGGTCAATACTTCAATATTTTGAAATATATGGGGACGGTTTGATAAAATAAGATCTATTTCATTTCTGTGATTTTTGTTAGGGGATATCCAAGTCCATCTATTTTTTTCTTTTTTCTTAAAAAATGTGTTCAGAATTGCTAAATTGTGTTCAGCGGCAAATTCTATTAATCTCTGGCCTCTTTTATTTCTCTCGCCGTAACCGTTCGATTTCATGACTAGATAATCTTCATTTCTTGCTTTGCCAATTTTTGCATTCCAGTCTCCCATCAATATGAAGTCTTTATATGATACTTCAATTGCTTTTTCGATCGTAGAGTAAAAATTGGCTATTTCTTCTTGATTTGCTTTTTCCGTGGGGGCGTAGACTTGGATAATTGAGAGCCTAGTATCTTCGAATACCAAATTCAGGACTGCGACTCTTTCTGTAAGACCAATGTAGCTTTCTATGTTGTTTTTGTGGCACTTTTTAATTAAGAAGCCTACGCCGTAGAGACCGGGGGTTTGCCCTGTATGGCAGAGTATAAAACTGTCATATTCTTCTATTTTATTACCCATACGCCGCGTTTCGGCCAGTCCAATTACATCAAACTTAATATCTTTTAGAGCTTCATTTAATTCTAGTAGGCGTTCGTATGTTGAGAGTGATTTTACATTGTATGTTGTAATGTAGAGCTTTTTTAAAATTCTCATGTCTGTTTTATTAGATGTAGATATTTTTGATGATGGAGGGTTTTGGTCATAATCTTCCACGGTGACCAGCCGGGTTGGAAGATGTTTGGTTTTTGGTGTTTGTTTTACCTTGTTTGTGTTATTTGTGTGAGAGGAGGAGGCTTTTTGTTGCTATGAGCTATTCGCATTGTTTTGTATGTCAATCTCTGGTGCTGCATTGTTGTTTTTTTTTTGAACTATAAAATTAAACATGCTTGGTTTTATAATTCCTTCTGAAATGCTATTGGATCTACGAGTAGCAGTATGGGTTTTTTGCATTTTGTTCTTTTTATTACCATAATACGTGCTAGTTTCTCCATGAAGTCGGGTGTCGTTTGTTGGAGAGGTATGTAGCTGCCTTTTGTTGTTAGGTTTATCTATGACCAATCTATCGTATATGATTCTTACTTTATTTCCTTTCTCTCTTTCTAGTTTCGCTTGCTCCTGCAGCTCTTTCCTCTTTTCTAACACATGTTTTGGGTAATCTTCTTTAAAATAATAAGGTGTATCTTTAAGGGCTTCTTTTTGTTTAAGTATTTTAATTTTTGTACCTAGCGTGGAAAACTTTACTACTATTGGACGTGGTTTATCTGACTTTCTCCCTATTCTTTTAACTTCTTGTATGTCTAAATAAGTGAGTTTAATAGAGTAGTATTGTTCTATCCATTTAATTATATTATTTTCCAAACTGGTGTATGACGTTTCTGACTCCTGTATGCCGAAAAATACCAAATTTCTTTTCCTTTCTTGTTTTTCTATAAAATAGATTCTTTTTTCCTGATCCTCCACTTTTTTATTCAATTTTTCATATTTTTGTTCCCAAGCTTCAAATTTCTCTTCTAGCAAGGTGTTGATATTCAGTGTAACCTGTTCTGTTACATTTTTTCCTGTGTTTTTGATTTCTATCCTTTGGTCATCCAGTTCTTTTTTTATTGATTTAAGTGCAATCAGAATTTCTTCCATGATTTAATTTATTCGTTCTAATGTAATAGACGCCCTCTAACGGTATTTCAGCGTTTTAATTGGCCTCGTTTACTATTATAAATCGTCAGCGGGTTCGACTCGGTTTAGCAAACTTTTTGAAAATAGTGCCCTCTAGTAGGGGTGTTGGAAAACAACGTGTTCTGGCTTATTCAGTGGTTAGGTAACAGAACTATTGATCAAGTTATATTAATAATACTCCTTCCTGATAGATGACGCTAGTGTTTCGTCCCAAGCTAGTATTTATTTGATTTTGAAATAACTGGTTCCAATGAGTCACTTTTTTATAGGTAATGTTATTCAAGCCTTTACACCATTAATGTTTCTATTTCAACAAATGTTTGTTTCTATCACAAGCACTATATTCCTTGATATATTTACAACACGTCCAACATCCTTTGTTTCACTAAAATCTATAAAATGTCACTTAAAACTGTCAATGTATTTATCACTATTTTTGCACTATTTTTTTGAACTGTCGTTTTTGATTTCACTTTGAGCGCTTATTTGAGCACTTATGCACCTTTTACACTGTCCCGTTTAATTAGATTTAACGTTTTTTTATTTTATTTATTAGCAAAACACAGAGCTGATGTAAGCAGTGGCACTGTAGCGCCCTCTCTCCCTTTTTAACAGGGTACTCAGTCAGTATGACTACTTCTGCGACTAACACAGCGATCCCGCATGCTCAAGCGAATATCGAACCACCCCAACCACCTGGAAAGAAGAAGTATTTTCCAAGGGAAAAGTCTAAAGCCGACAAGTCGAAGCTTCCACAGCCTAAGAAAAAGTCAACAACATCTACACCGTTAACGAATGATCCTTTATGGCAAGAAGCGTTCGTCATCGAAGGCGAGACCGGTCTAGTCAATCAAAAGACCGCACAGGAATTCGACGCCGATGCAGCGGGATATTGCTCAATTGTCGAGGAGGAATATAAAGCAATGACGGACAATGATAAGCATTATGCACGTAGCGTACCTGCTTCAGCGCACGCGTACTACCACCACATGCTTTTGTGGTATAAGTACGCATTGCACGCCCAGAAGCGGGGCGTTGCCAGCGTAGAACAGGAGCAGCTCATCCACTTTGTGGATGGCTACGACGTCGTCGTTGCGGCAGGAGCGGGCACCTACCTCGCCGGGTTAGGTGATTACGAAGATGCCACAGGTGTGAAACACTATCTGTCGGCTCGTGTACCAAACGCTAACGGTCACTTCGGCCGTTTGACCGCAGCCACTCATGGCGCGTACGAGCGTTTACCCGCACCCGCCATCTCCCTCCAGCGCGTGCTGGAAGACGTTGCCGCGTCCAACAGGGAGTACGCCGATCATTTAACTTGGGATGTCGCGGCTATTAGGCCTAACGATGTGCTGCATGTACCGCACGCAGCTGACGTCCCACCCGCCGCTGAAGCGCAAATACAACGCGCTGATCGCAACAGGCGTGAAGAGCAAGGTTCGGAAGAGAGCCTCGAGTCGGGTGATGAGGAGATTGAAGATGAGGAGGAAGAGGAGAGAGAGCCCCGACAGGTTGTCAACCTACCAACGGCGAATTTACTTGGCTGGAGACCATCCACAACGCTGATTAAGAACCAGCTTCATGAGATGAAGGCCAAAAGTAATTTAATAACTTAAATTTCTTTGCAAACGCCAGCGCACCGCACGAATAAAATAAAATGGCCGACCGGGGAGCTGCGGGGGCTGGGGTTCCATGTTTATATATGGACCGGCTACCATTAGATTGTCGATGTTTCCGTCGTTCAAATTTTGTTGCGTAGTACAGTAGGTAGTGGTGCCAATATGAATGTACAACGGAAGAAAGCTTGAATGATTGACTTACGAACTGAGCAGTGGACTATAACGAGACTAGAACTAGACTGACAATATTGAGGAATGACTTGAATCGTACGCATGTTGCAACAGAGTCGAATGCAAAGGAGCGTGCCACACAAATTAATGTTGCCATAATATACAATATTATCGAGCAGGGAATTGGTATCCAATGAACTATTGAAAATAATTTTAATGAACTGTTTACTTAATAAAACTGTAATTCAAAAATGGTAGACTTCGCTTGTGTGCAGATTATAGAGCAACTTTAAATAAAAACCTAGAAAATGATAAATTACCCTATTCCTCGAATGGAAGAAATATTTTCAAAATTCAGTGGTGGAAAATATTTCCGCACACTAGACAAAAACCAAGGGTATATACACATGAAAACCAACGAGTCCACATCCGAAATGCAAGCTATAAGTACATGCAAAGGCCCATACAAAGTACAAAGTTTAATGTTAAGGTAAAGGTTTGGAGTAAATATTGCCCCAAATATTTGGCAAAGATACATGGACTAGTAGCTGCAGTCTCGACATTCATAACGATTCTGTCGGTAGTTACCGATCGCTAAAAGTTAACGAAAATAATCGCTTGCCGTAACGATAATTGCGACAAACGCAAGTCTCGACTTCACATAATCTGTCAAAAATGGCGAACGAGAGTGTCGGTACGATACCGAAAATCTATATTCATAGAACGTAAATTTTATCAACGAAATGTTGCTCATGTAAAAACTCCTCTATTTCAGGGAGATAGTTGAGTTAGTGAGAGTGAGTATAGCAGGGAGTAGTGGCAATAAATTTGTTTAGATTTTGTTTTTAGATTTTTTTATTTCAAACTATGTACAATAAATTAAAAATATTTTAATCCATAAATATTTTTTATAACCCCAAAGTGTTATTGTTATCTTAAGGAAATTTTACAAAATATGTAGTCGTCGCGGTGTGTTGAAATATTGATGGGTTATTTGAATCTCTATATACCTACTTGCAATACTAAGAAGCAAAATGTCCCATAATTTTTGAGGCATGTCAAGGTTAACTTATTTTTTTGGTCTAACATTTTGTCGCCAGCCAGTAAATCATTTCATAGGTTTAAGTAGGTATTACCTTGTACCATAGACATATAATTTTTCATGTCATAGACATAATATGAAAGATTCAAAGTCTAGGTCCACTCAGACACTAGTAGTCAATACCTTTTGATAATCACGCACGTATCACCTTCACTAACGATTATGCGGGAAAAGTTCACCATATAGGAAGCTGGATGTAATATCCCGCGTTTTTAACCTCAACGCCACTGTTCATTCCTCTAGGCCAGGGGTCGGCAAGAATTTTTAGGTGAGGTCCGGATAGTGAGGAAAAATTTTAACGAGGTCCAGAAAAAAAC
>DWBE01000118.1:0-10106 GCA_018230705.1 Spialia ferax
TGTTAAACCTCCAAATACAAAATAAGTAAGCCATAAAAATAAGGTAATTACTAAAGAAATTAACATGAACCTTACACTCGTCCATCCTGATATCGTGTATGTCCTCATACACGCATCAGGTGAAACCAACCTTACACTTGGCTAATTAGGCTTATTAAGGCTTTTGTTCATTTACAAATTAAATACTCAACAATAGGAGAGAAAAAAAAATGTAGGTAGGTACTTATTACAATTATAAATTCATACGTAATCATAAATAGTTATTCTCATGTTATCGTTAATTCTAATAGATACCTTCTAAATCAATATTTCATCTTACAATTTCATATCCGATCATAAAAATTTTCATGGTAGAAGCAATTCATCTTACAATTTGTTATCCCCATAAATTTACTCTTGTTTAAATATTATTCATCTTACAATATTTAAATTCCATTATAATGTGTTATATAATAGGTACACCTTATTGTGATATCACAGGTAATATCATAAAGTTTTATTAGTTATAAGCTTTCTCATCGTACAATGTGTTTAATGGATTCATCTTACAATTTTGTATCGCCAATAAATTAGTGCATTCATCTTACATCTTCTTAAATATAATATTGAAGTTACATCATCATACATAGGTAGGTGTATTTATCATCTTATAAATGCAAATGTTGCAACGTTTAAAATATACGTCTAATAACATTAATAATCATGCTTCCAGTTCTAACCGTTCCATATTGGATCACTAAATTTAATGAATTCATATCAAGATAAGTAATTTACACAGTATACCTACTTTTTATATGATTGCATACAATTGTATTAATTATTTATAATTGTAGTAATAAGTTGTTATAGCGTAGCGTTCAACGAACCAATCGTAAGACCTTATACCTGAAACAATGCAAAGATCACTATGTAGTCAATTCTATTTGTGTGTGCATAAAAACGAGATTATAAAACATAAAAGGTGCTATTCAGATAAATCATCTGTATCACTATTGTCATTCCCGGCATCAGATATACCATCGTCTACTTCCAGCGCCGCAACGTGAATCCAGGGATTCATGCGGTCTGCGGCAACGGTGGTCCTGCGTCTATTCTTCATACCTTCAAATCCAGGAATAGGAGCTACTTTGTAGCGATCGTTACCTAAAATTTTCACCACACGGTAAGGTCCTTCGTAAGATGGTAGCAATTTTGTACTTTTTCCTTGATTTTGAAAGGCAGTTCTCGTGATTTTAACCAAGTCGCCTCGCTTATATTCACGAGCTGGTCGTCTGCCTTTGTCATACCCTTCCTTCTGCTTTTCTTGTTCCTTGTCAATTCGCTCCTTAACCTCAGTACGTATCGACGGTATGTCATTATTTTCGCGGGTCTCTTCATTAATTTCGTTTAAAATCGGGTTTATTTGGCCGTTCATTGAAGTGCCAAACATTACTTCAGCAGGTGTTCTGCCAATTGTCTTTTGAAGGGTGTTATTTAAACCCCACTGAATTTTACCAAGTTTGGTATCCCAGTCTCTCTCATGATCATTGAGGTTTTGTGCCGTAAGCGAGTCCAAAATGGTACGATTATAACGCTCTACCTGCCCGTTAGCTCTAGGACTCGCCACAGCATTCAAAACGTGCTTCACTCCCTTGTCTAAACAGTATTTACGAAATGCATGGGAGGTGAAACAGCTGCCACGATCGCTTATAAGCCTGTCTGGGACCCGAAAAGTATAAAAAATTTCGTCCAAAACACGTATCACATTTTGAGTTTTGGTATTACGTACAGGTTTTATAAACAAGTACTTCGTGAATGAATCTACCACGACAAGAACATGAGTATTACCTCTTTTTGACTTCACAAAGGGCCCGAGGTGATCGATGTGTAGGGTGTGGAATGGCATTTCAATCTTCGGTATAGGATGTAATAGTCCTTCGCGAGAGTTACTGGTTTTTTTGGAATAAGCACACTCAATGCACGCATCGACATATTTTCTCACAAACCGAGTCATTTTTGCGAACCAGTAGTTCTTTTTAATACTATCCAGTGTCTTTTCAAACCCTACATGCCCAATGTCATCATGACTCATCCTACACACCTGCCACCGCGCGCCCTTTGGAACCACCCAACGGACATTGTCCTTATCCCCACCTATGTATCGGAAAAGCTTGTTATTCCTAATAACATAATTATCTTTAATGTACGATAGCGATTTCGCATCAAGGTCACTACCGAGAATATCCCGGATCCTACACAATTCGGGGTCACCCAGCTGCAGCGTCAAAAGCCAATCCTCGTTACTTATCACCATAACAGAAGGGAATGGTTCAGAGGATTGCATGTCTTCATCAGTAGTTGGATTTCTAGACAGTGCGTCCACGTGAGCCATTTTCGTGCCGGCACGGTACTCCACTGTACAGTCAAATTCCTGAAACGCTAACCACCATCGTGCTATGCGTGGTATTAAGTCTCGTTTCTGGAATGTGGAACGTAGCGCGCTACAGTCGGTAACGATCCTGAATTGCTTCCCGAGCAAGAACACTCTGAACTTTTTTAAAGCACAGACGGCAGCTAAAGTTTCGAGTTCGTACGAATGGAAGTTTTTCTCTTCAGGTGTCGTCTGCCGACTGTAGTAAGCCACCGGCCGAAAAGAATCTTCTCCCTCCAGACGCTGTAGCAAAATGGCTCCAATGCCAATCCTGCTGGCATCAGTATGGATCTCGGTCTCTGCCTGTGGATTATAAATAGCAAGCACCGGTCTCTCCATCAATTTTGACTTCAAATTGTTAAACGCATCCTCCTCATCTTTTGCCCATTCCCATGTGGCATTTTTCTTTAACAATTTGGTGAGCGGGTGAGCTATCTGAGCAAAACCAAAGATAAATTTTCTAAAATAGCTCACAAGGCCTAAAAATTGACGCACCCCGTGAACATTCGTTGGACGCGGAAAATCTTTCACGCTTTGTATTTTGGTCTCGCCCGGTCGCATTCCACTTGAACTAATTTCATATCCCAGATAATCTATATTATTCCGCAAGAAACTACATTTGGACAGGTTTAACGTCAAATTCGCGTTCTTTAATAATTGCAGTACCTCCTCTAACCTATCCAAACACTCATCCGCGCTTTTACCGAAAACCAACAAATCGTCGATGTAAACAGTAGCCCTATCAAATCTTGCCGGACCCAGTACGCGGTTCATCATCCGCTGAAAGACTGCAGGTGCGTTTGCTAGACCGAACGGCATGCGATTATATTCGTACTGGCCGTCCGGTGTCACAAACGCAGTCAAATGCTTCGATTGTTCAGCTATAGGGACTTGATAGTACCCTGACATTAAGTCTAGGGTGATGAACCAAGCCTGGCCAGCTAGACGAGCAATTTCGTCTTCTATAATGGGCATAGGGTAACGTTCCTTGACGGTAATAGAGTTTAGTGCCCTGTAGTCTACGCACATACGCGTTTTCCCATCCTTTTTACGCACTAATATGATTGGACTGGCATAATTCGATACGGACTCCTTAATTATGCCTGCTTCGAGCATTTCTCCAACCATATCACGTACTGTCTCGCGTTCAACGTGTGATAGCCTATAGGGCCGATAAACGACAGGACGATCACTAGTTAATTCAATTTTCATTTCGGTAGCATCAGTACAACCTAACCCAACAAGATCATGAGCAAAACATTGTTTATAACGTTGAAGAATATCCATTAAACGAGCCTTGTCTTTCTCGGTAACCGAATCGCCCAGCTTAATGTTACTTTCATCGAATAGATCTACGTTACCGTTTTCGGGTGTGACCCCGTCAACAGGCAATGCGATTCGGTTAACGATTTCAATCCGCTCGGCTCGTGAAAATATCATATTTTCTTGTATGGTACATGGAACGGTGCATGGACTCACAGTAATATGCACCTTTCCCTTTTGTACACTGTAAATACCACCGCAAACAATGTACTGCTCATTGGGCTTGCCCACAAGTTTCGTACTTATCAGTACGTTTCCGGTAAATTTCGGTTCGGTAGCCGCCTCAATTGACGCAGCGCCAAATAGTTTGCTACACCCTACAGCCAGAACCCTCGCTAGCCTTTCTCCTACATCATCACACAAGTCATTACAAGCAACCTCACTGCCTATATCATGGAAGATCAATTTAGTGGCATCTTTGTAGACCAGCACGTGAGGCTGTTCGGAATATGATTGCCCGATTAACAGTGGATTTTCCAGCAAATGATCTTCGACTACTCTACAGGGAACTGTAGCATTTACCCCGTCAATCGTTATGTCCAATTGCACTGATCCTAAAGCCTGCACCACACCGTTACCAAAACCCTTCATTTTGGTAGGCAGCCCATCATGGACTATCCCTAATTGCGAAATAGTTGACTCCTTTATCAATGTCACCTCACTACCAAAGTCCACGAATGCTTCCACCAACATCCCGTTAATGATGGCCTTTTTATTAAATTTGGCGCTGGGGTTAGATACAGTAATGCACATAGTCTTTTGCATGGTAGTGGTGTTAGCATTCGTGGGTCTTTGTCTACATATTTCAGTGGTGTGTCCGATTCTATTACATCGTTCGCACTTCAGCAAAGGTTTGGGGCAATCGCCATAGCGGTGCCCCTTTTCTTTGCAGTTATAGCAAAACCACCCCGAAAAAGGAACGGGTTTTAAATTCCCTCTGTTATAGGACGTACTTTCAGACGGAGTGTTGACATGCGATGCACTGCTCCTGTTCCTATTAAAAGCTGGTTGATGTGAAGTAACGATTTCCTTATTACTCAGTAAAAATTGTAATAATTGGTCTGGAGCAGTGCAGCGCAAAGCCAAAGCGCTGGATTTTGTCGTCCGGTCACTGATGCCGTGAATAATGCAGTCTACGGCACGTTTGCCCGTAATCTCGCATTGGTTCAAGAGGGATAATTTTTCGTAATAGTATACCTCAATTGGTTCGTTAAACCTACTTCGCCGCTTTAACATGTCCTCCAAGGACTGGCCATAGTTTTGTTCACACGGGAAAGCACTTAGCAATTTATCTTGCCATTCAGGCCACGTATACAAAATAGAATTTAGACTTTCATACCATGTTTTGGCCAGTCCTTGCAGTTTCTGCATTGCAAAATGAACTGTGGTCGTATCATCCCAGCCGTAAACTGAAGCACACTCATTGACTTTTTTAAGCCAGACATCAACACGCTGGTTTTTAGTAGACGGGTCAAATTCTGGAAGGATGTTTTTTGAATCTATTTTAGTGGTGTGAGTGCTTTGATTTGGCGGCTGGAAGTTAAGACCACTTTTAAGAGATTGTAAAATATTTATAACGTCTTTAGAGGAGAAGGAAGGGCTACATGACCTTTTGTGATGGCGGGTGCTGTAATCTCGACTCCTGCTTCGACTTCTCGCAGCCGCAGCCCGTGGTGTTGTATTGTCTCGTCGGTGCTCGCTACGACGTCGTCTCAAACTTTCCTCTCGTTCCCTTTCCAATTCACGCTCTAGCTGACGTAACCGTGTTCTCTCACGGTCTATCTCTTCTTCTCTTTGATGCAGGCGTCTGCTCCTAGAGCTCACTCCACTGCGGCTTCGAGAACGACTCCTTCGGCCGTACCCCTGGCTTGGTCTCGCAGGGGTTGCAAGCTTGCGCCGGTCGTCAACACGCTCACTTCCTTCATTCATGACCTGGAACTCGGAAACGGGGACACTAGTTAATCTCTGTTACTTAAAAAAAAAAATAACTTGTTTTCAAATTCATAGCGACAAAGCATCGAGCCTGTATACTCGAAGGGGTGATGTAATTAAAGGGTGTAGAAATAAATTAGAGAAAAAGACCAATAAACAATTTTCAGGAAAATTCATCCCAGAACCTCACGAACAGCAGTCTACTATACGACGACTACCATACGTATATCATAGTTCCTATCCAAACTTGTTAGGTTATTATGTATTTACTGAAAATTAATGCTATACAATTATAAGGTTCAGTAACAAATAGACACGACACACTCACAGGCTCTGTTAAGAGCTCCCTTAAGTTGAGGGTCCATTGAATGAGACCCACATAAGTACAAACACTTGGGACATAATATGAACATGTAGCATAAAAAATCCCTGACCTTAGGAAAATCGCCTACCTTACAAACGTTTCCTCCGACTGGGATTTAAGGCCGCAGATAGAAGAAATTATAACACGATTACGTACAACATAATCTTATAAAATCTATCCACCGTACGTTCTTACCGATAATATTTACGGTTAAAGGTTCTTTTTTTATTATTATTGACAATTACTTACGAATAAATACAACATTATGCAAAGAACATAATTAAGTGGGTAGTACAAAAATTTTACAAAGTCTGTTTTGAAATGTCTATCATGAATAGAAACGGAAAGTTTAGGTATGTCTTTAAATTTTAAATATACAAATAAAATACTCTGCTAAAACCGTTAGGTTAATTAAATTTAGAAAAAGAAAAATTTAGCACACTGAAATTATATTTTAAGCTCAAAAGATCGAATCTTCCTTCGAACTACTTAACACATGCATTTCATTATTAAAATAATTGTCTTGTGCGAGAAAACAAAAAGAAGGCGTGTAGTACTTACGCAATTATTGCGCTGTTATCCCACTGGCTGAAATGTAGTATGTATTCCCAACACAGGTAAGTGTTTTCAACTATGGCTCGACGTAGTTGTAGTTTTATTCGCTTTAGAAAGTAGGATATCCTCCCAAAACACAGGTAGAATTTCACAGTTATTTATTTTAGAAAACAGTACATATAATGACATATAATCACAGTATTCGCTTAATTACGAGTACAACCGTTTCACTCGAAAATTACTGCCAGAATGAGCCCAAGCCTAATCGCCATTTTCCCTCTTGATTTTACCCCCCCATTTCCGACCACATTTTTCTTAACTTGTATCACGTGATAGTCGTTGAGTGACTTATTATTTTTTTTATTTATAATGTTAAACCTCCAAATACAAAATAAGTAAGCCATAAAAATAAGGTAATTACTAAAGAAATTAACATGAACCTTACACCTACTAGAAGTGTTGACACCACTCACAATTAATTTAAAAACCTTGTTGGTATAAAAAGTATAATTAAAAATATCATTCGTATCTCTTAATTCTTTACATTTTTACGTCGTAAGAAAGATTACTCTTTCGTAAGAAAATCAATCGGTTGGCTCACGCAATAATGACGTCATAGTTTATTTTTGCCATATTAAATGTATTAAAGTGTCGCATTTTGACAGGTCATTAAAAATATCTCAATTGACTAGCAAGTCGACTAGCGGATTGTAAGAGGTAAATTAAAAGTAATCGCAAAAAATGTTAGAAAGAGTAATTTTAGAAACTACCGTACCTATGGTAGCTCTTTATATTATTAAACTACTATCTATACCTACTTACGTTAAAATTATCTTGCAACAATCTTCGACACGCGAATGTTATGAAATAACAAAAGCACTATCTTAATTACGAACGTCAACAACAAAATCATATATTTTCTATCTTTACACCTAAAGGTACCTCATTAAAATAATAGTGTTATCTTTTTCGTGTTATTTATTTATTTATACCATTTCAAATATCCTAACATTGAACATTAAACTCAAAGAATCCTAACATTGACGGAATGATTATCACGTCATAGTCAACACAGCATCATATAGCTGTTTCTAACAAATATTTCTAGACTTCATACACTCTATGGTTCTTTCTAAGTCTTGTTCCTCCATGATTTTCAACGCTTTCTAATAGTTTTATGTCGAAGAACGATTATATTAAATTACAGCACAGTGGGGGTTTTATCTGAAGTCATTTCACGGTGTAAAGCAACTTATTTCTGTCATTGTCCGTTACAATCGCTTGCTTACATTACTACTAAGTTATCAGTATGGCGGTTGTAACATTAATAACTAGGCGATGTACTATTTTATTCTGGATATTATTATGAATGCTCTATTTATGGTAATGAGGGCTGATGTCTTTTATTTATAGAAAAGAATCTACTTACTCTAATAATATGACCCCCACTATATTGCTACATGATGCTAAACTCTCTAATTTAGCTTGGTTTTTCTGTAATAGTCTATAGTTTGCTAGTGCTTACCGATTTGAGATTACCTAATTTAGGTGTGGCAAGCGTGCGTAAGAGTGCCTGCTCTTAGAATTTTAATGTTGTTTTTATTTGAGTAAGTATGTATCTCTAAATGATTACAATTCAAAGCTGTGTAGGTGCTTTCTTGCATCCCTTTATAGCACAAGAGGCCTGGAGCATACTCCACTACGTACCTACACCTACTTACCTGTGTCTCTCACCACTCACCAGTGTTGACGACTGTTTTATAAAAACGAGGACTGACGGCGTACCGTGCCCTCCGAAGCACGGAAGCCCGCGTAAAATCTGCCACTAGCGGTCACCCATCCGAGTACCGACCGCGCCCGACGCTGCTTAAGAGGTCTAAAATTTTTTACAACATTAGTTATGACTACCGCATTGACATGAAACATGGGCGTTAACTGTCAGCAATTCGTTATGCGTTATAATTTTTGTACTTCATCACCCATAAGATCGGGACAAAGAAACAGTTTTTTTAGTAGTTAGGACAGGGGTTTGTAACATTTGGTTTTACTTTAGAAATTGTAGTTTTCTTTATGTCTAACCGACATTATTTTGTAGCATTGTGCGGAATACAAAGGTATTTCAACCTAACGCTTAATTTATGTCAAGCTATTTTATGGGTTTTACAAAGTTTTAATTTTAATTTAATTTTTCTACTGGTAATGATAAAAATAAAAAAGTAACTGCCAAGGTATTCGATAAACCTAAAATTAAAAAAAAAGGAAATTGCTTCTATTTGTTTATTTTTTTATTATAGGTACCTACCTACTTTCGACAAATTCTTGACAAACATTTGTAAAAAACTATATTATTCATTAACTTAATTATTTTATGTATGTTATTTAAGTATCTAATAAAAAACTATGACAAGACAAAATGTTGCCAGTACCTGATACAAGGCCACATCAAAGACAGCCGACGGTTTGCAAAAAATTTAAACAAATGTTACATTGTTACTTTACCGTCGTCTTTCTTTGTGTTCTAAAACCAGTATTGTTCTGCTAATGGGCTAAGGAATATTAGTAACTTAAGTTATTAGGGTTTTTAATTGACTTTTGCCGAAAGAGCGATGTGGGAGGTTCAGGCTATACTTACTTAATAGTTCTAGTAGGTAGTTTTGTCCGTTAATTTTTGTGTTCTCTTAATTTGTGCTAACTCATAAAATTGTTAATGTTATGCCTAAATATATAGGGGCCGGAGGAATGTGTTCATTGTAGGTTGTAATTTTACCTTTTATAATTTTTCTAATTTTCATGTTTATAATTACATAAACACATGAGTATAGATGAACACTGTGGACTGTAAGTAAGTACCTACACAATGAAAACCCATTAAATGCCTGGACTTAATAAGATAAAAAACTATGTCATATAAGTACAATCGGTTCTAAAACAAAGAAATAAAAAATCTTGAATTATTAAAAATGTTAAATAAAAAAATGTAAAATCAAAAATGTTATTGTAAAATGTAAAGCGAAAATAACTTACAATAATATTAATCATATAATTATATATAGCAATTAATTTTATTATGGTCGACACTTCAAAATAAAAATTTAAATTAACATCACCCACAAATTTTAATTTTATACAAAATGCAATCCAATCCAATCCAATCTTACGAGTATTCCAACGCCAAACAAATTGTAAATAAATTCAACGACATTTTATTTTATCTCGCCTTATCTTCATCTGAAGTTTACTTTCGACCAATATACGTTCTTTCTCATTAGCGGCCACGTCTCCAGCTTGCCGTGTGAATATTAATTTTTACGACCGATGATATAAAAATGTTAAGTTAATTAACACGTTCGACACTTAATATTTTGGATTTTTTATACGCGATAAGTTTTAGACGTGTTAAGCAAGCTTCACTACATAGTATAAAACATAGTCGCTTTCTCTGTCTCTATGTCCCTTTGTATGCTTAAATCTTTGAAACTACGCAACGGATTTTGATGCGGTTTTTTTAATAGATAGAGTGAT
>DWBE01000119.1:0-10100 GCA_018230705.1 Spialia ferax
CCCTTCGTCATGTCCGAAGATGCGAGTCAGGGAAAAATAATCCCACGCGGACGAAGTCGCGGGCAACAGCTAGTAGGTAATACAAATTGTGACGTCAGTTTTCACAACTCATAATATTTTGAGACCTATTATGTGTTACAGCTTTTTTTAGTGTTTCGAAGGAAATAAAATTTATTCAACCTAATGAAAACGTTTTTTTTAATATTTTATTGTCCACAATGTCTTGTTCATATTAAGATGAGCAACAATATGTTTCAAAGTTTTTTGTTAATAATCTCAACTACTTGCTCCGTTTTTTTTTTTAATTCGAAGTAGTTAATTCGAACTTTTTCCGCAAACGAACCATTTTGCTTCTTCCGTACTTTATTTACTTACCTACTTACAAGATCCAAATCAAATCAAGGTAAGATACGTGGAGTATTGATTGAATGCTCAACGTGTAATCACTTTCCATCCTGAAATTCAAGTTAAACATCAAATGAATTTTCATTTGCAAAGTCAAGTGCAAGTTGATTGATTAAAAGAAATTAAATTATCACATACTTTATAAATTACCCAGTTGATTGTGGGGGTATTTTAAGTAGAGCTTAATCGTCAAAATACCAAATAAAAAATTATCGAAAATTATAATATCGTTCACTATCCTACCTCACCTTCGAGGACAAAGTTACTATAATCCTGGTTTCGTTTAAATCTATCGTCATAATAATATCGAAGAAAAAGAAAGAAACCGTACAATTAAATTTTTTAAATAATAATTTTAATAATTGTAAATAATAAATAATAATTGTAGAAAAACCTAAAATTAAATAATTATAATTAAAATAACAGCATTCCCTTAAAAATTTCTTCGCTTTAAATTGCTAATGTGCTAAAATTATTTTGTGACAAGTGTAGGAGGGAAAGGCAGTTTCTGCACGCGCAAATGTATTACGCGGGCTATATGCTTATGTTTACGTATAATCACGTGGCCGCTCACCGGGCCGAGGTTGTCGAAGCCGTGGCGAAGCGCGACGTCCTGCGCCTCCTCGTGCCGCAGCGACCTCTTGAACCGCACCAGGAAGGAGTTGGTGAAGACCTCTCGAGACGCGGTCGCGGCTATCAGCACCGTAGCAGCCAAACATTGCAACCACATGTTCGCGCTGTGGCCGGCGGCGGCTGACTGAGGCCCAACTCCTCTTGACGTCATCACATATCGATCCAGGGTCCGCGCATGCGCCCTCCACTGGCCAAGCAACACTGCTCCTAAAAGCCTCAACGGTTTTCTTTTCACAGATTATGAAAGAACGCTCCAACATACGCATTGTTGTGAATCGAAACATCTCACATTCAAGCACTCGAGTAGATCTCGGATCTCAACGAGCAGACACTATTTAGGGCAATGTGTATCGGAACACTTAGACCGTTATGGTAATATTGGACTCCATGTGGTGAAATAAGAGTAAGGGTAGTTACATTTTATGTGATATTTTGGCAGAAGCAACTATTCGGCCACAATACTTTATAGGTACAACTCAAACAGTGGTGAAAAAGTACTCGTAAATAATAAACCTTTCAATTTTTCGATTTCTGATAGATATATAGGTACCTAGGTGTAGGTAATCCAATTTTTATCAAAGCACCGCCTGAAAGGTAATATGATTTTTCCATTTTCCTTACGCCTCCGGGAATCTTATTTCTTCAACGGTAGAGCAGATTTGATTTTTTTAAAGAATACTTAGGTATACAGGTACCTACTACGTATCTTCTTATAATTCGATAGCACCTACCATAATTCTGTACTTAAATATCATGCAGGTCCAAATTAATAACAAAACGACATCCTGACTGAGAAAACCGAACATTACGAGTGCGGTACTGTTCCAATAAAACCTTATCACTTGCCTCAAAAGGATTATAAGATAGCTACTTAAGGCTTAGTTATACGATACGTACGTTACGGATATCATACACTTGCATTCACTTGAATTTCCGGGGGTTGTGCGAAATTCAAATGAGGTTGAAAATGTTGAAATGTAGTTTCTGCGACCCACTTAACTATGTACATCCTGTCATCCTTCTGTTGTTACTTTTTTGCTACCTGTAAGAAAAGTTGTCACTTAACTACTTATTAACGTAACATCACTATCTAAGTAATTATAAATTATTTTTAATGAAAATAAAATTTGAAATAATATTTTAATTTGAGTAAGCAATAACTCTAGATTTCTTTCCTTTATAAAAAATATTTTTGTTAATACTTCAAACCAAAAATTATAAATCCTAAGCCTGATAAGATTTGGCTTTCTGCTTTTGTTCAGTACATGAACATATACTTAATGTAAAAATATTTGATATAAAATTTATCATACATATGTTAAAAATTGTAGTTGTGTTAAGTAATTTCTAAATATAAAAATTATTTCTTTAGTAATTTTTCATAGATAAATAATTGTATTAGTAGCCTATGTAAAAATATCATGATGGCAATACATAATAAATTGTCTAAGGTGCTTGTCATCTCCCCTTCTGTCATCAGCCGCCATATCATCAAGTTGCAATAATTTGTTCTGAATAAATTAAAATTGTTAACAGTGAAAATTAGTTAAATAAACAAATTTCCAAAGTTGCGTGCATGTTTAATTACACATGCGCTTGTGGTCCTTCGATTAATTCAAGAAAAATAAAGTGGTTTCGCCGGAAAAGATCCCTGCTGTGCTTGCTATTGAAGCACATGGTGCCGGCGGCAGCTTTACAGAAAACAGTAAATACACCTTCGTGGAAGCATTCATCCTATGTATGGTGCTGAAGAAGTCAACCGAAGGCGTAAGTAAGCTCCCAAATCTATATTTGAGGGCTACATCAAAAAATTTTCATCAATTTCATTCGAGTGTGTGTGACGTCACAACACAATCGTCACACAAGATTCGCTGCGGCCATTTTTTACAATTTGTCACGGCGCCCGGCGGAAGCGGAAAGAAGATACGTCTGACGTATATGTAGTGACGTCTGCGAGGCGAGACTTCACTCAACTTGACACTGTCATCTGTCATTTGAATTTGACAACTTGTCACCTTCCGGCTGTCATCTTCGCGTCATAATCAAAATAATTTTGTCGTGCTGTGCTTCAGTCTTTTTAATTTTGCAGTGTTTTGAAATCGTAAATAATTAAATATCACAATGGACACCGAACTCAAGCGGCTTAGAGTGAAGAGGGGCCAGCTGAAGGCTGTAATTACAAGGATAGAATCCTTTATTAAGGACCCGATTGCACTTGCTGCTGCGGGCAAGGATATGTTACAAGCAAGAAAGGAGAAGCTCGTAAGTACATTGAAAGAATATGAGGAGGTCTCTTTAGATATTTTGTCAATAGACGAAAAAGATACTGAAAACATATCTGATATTGAGGAAAAGTATTTTCAAATATTATCGAAGTTAAACGAAACCTTAGGTCTGTTGAAAAACGGTGAAAGCTTAGCAAGTGTCAACATTTCTAATTCTAAATTGCCAAATATCGACATATGTAGTTTTGATGGTAAAGATTTTACCAAGTTCAAATCGTTCATGGACTTGTTTGTAGCTGTAATAGATAAGAATCAATCCCTTTCAAATGTTCAAAAACTTTTTTACTTAAGAAAATATGTAACAGATGATGCCCTTGCTTTAATTATAAATTTACCAATTGAAAATGAATCTTACCCTGTGGCATTACAACTATTAAACAAGCGTTTTGATAACAGACCGCGTTTAGTATCTAATCATATTAATATTTTGCTGGACTTACCTCAAATACAAAGAGGAACTGCTGCTGCAATTAGGTCATTCATATCTGATATAAGACAACAGTTATGTGCACTTAAAAATTTAAATATGCCCATCAATAGTTGGGACATGTTATTAATATCAATATTAAGTCGCAAGTTAGATTCATACACCAATAGGGCATATCACCTCGATAAGGTGGACTTTGATCAAATGCCTACTATGGATGGATTTCTGTCATTTTTAGAAAAGCGTGCTATGGCGCTTGAGGACAGCCCCACATTAAAGGGTACACCTTCCTATGAAGGTCCTCGTTTTAAGCAGAATCCTAAGGCAATAAATACCATAATCAAAAAAGCTTGTTTATTTTGTAATGGTACAGATCATCCTATATTTTTATGTCCTAAATTTAAATTGGCCACTATAAGTGAGCGACTCAATTTTGTCAACTTAAAAAAGCTATGTAAAATATGCCTGCGGGAACATAATGATAAATGTAAATTTAACTTTAAATGTAAGTTTTGTAAGCTTGCACATAATTCACTCTTACATGAAGAGAAAAAAGATATTGTTACCTTGCATTCTAACAAACAGTTATTTAACAATGTAACCTCAGTATTATTGCCTACTATACAGGTAAAGATATTTGATAAATTTGGTAAGGAATTTTATGTTAAAGCCCTGCTCGATAGTGGAAGTCAAGCTTCAATTATTAAAAGGTCTCTCATTGAAAAATTGTGCTTAAGTCCTGTCACTCAAAAATGTAATATCATAGGGGTAGGGAATAAAAATAATCAGGTCACTCAAATTGTAAATGTCACATTGAGCTCACTTATTCATGATACTAAGTTTCAGGTGAAGTGTCATGTGGTAGATTCTATAACTACAAAATTGCCTCAAACTTATTTTGATTTGAATAGCTTGGACATACCTAAACATATAGACCTGGCTGATGTCAACTTTAATGTCCCTTCTGAAATATCCTTGTTATTGGGAGCAGATTTATATTTTAAGACTTTATTAAATGGTTATATTCATTTAAATAATGGCTTGGTGTTACAGAATACTCTATTTGGATACATTGTGGGTGGCTCAATGGCATGCAGTAGTACTATGTACAATGCATTTAACCTCGTTATTAACCATGCTGTCGAAAATAACAATAAGTTGAGTGACATAATGGAGAGATTTTGGTTGTCCGAAAAGGTCCCGGAGGTAAGTATTAAAAATAAAATAAATTATGAATTTCAGAAAACTGAGAGTATATTTAAAGACACTGTAAGTTTGCATAACAATAGATTTTATGTAGATATGCCTCTTAAAACTTCTTTAAATGAATTAAATATTGGGGATTCATTTACAGCTGCACTTCAAAGATTTTACTCCCTTGAAAAAATGTTTCAATCTCATCCTAGCTACTTTGATAAATATAAAAAATTTATTGATGAATATGTTACTCTGGGACATGCTAAAATTATAAATATACAGGAATATGATGTCTATAATGATCCTGTTTATTTCCTAGCTCATCATGCAGTGCTCAATGAGCAGAGCAAGACGACCAAACTACGCGTTGTGTTCGATGGGAGCCTAAAATCACGTAATAAAATATCTATTAATGATGTAATGTTAAATGGACCAATAGTTCAAAGTGAGTTATTTGACATATTAATATTATTTAGAACTTATCGCTACACATTAATGTGTGATATTGAAAAAATGTTCAGACAGATTTTCATTAACTCTATTTATAAACCTCTACAAAATATTTTATGGCGAGATGATCCACAGAAACCTATAATTTGTTTACAGTTGCAAACAGTTACCTATGGTTTGAAATCATCTACATACTTGGCCACTAGGTGTTTGTTGGAGCTTGCTTATATCTATAAGGACAGGTTTCCTTTAGCTGCAGATGCTTTAATAAGAAATACCTATGTTGATGATATTATATGTGGCTCTGACAGCGTTGATCAGCTTAGGAATCTGAAAAATGAATTAATACAGTTATTGAATCTAGGTAGTTTTACACTACACAAGTGGTGCTCAAATATTACACAAATTGTAGAAGATCTACCATTAAATAAAAGGTATTTTGAAGAAATTGATGTCAATAAAGATAACATTATAAAAACTTTAGGATTAAAATATAACATACTTACTGATTCCTTTATATTTTCATGTCCAGTTCAAGATCTAAAAATACTTAAAACTAAAAGAGAAATTTTGAGTTTTATTGGTAAAATGTATGACCCATTGGGACTTATTGGCCCCATAATAGTCACAGCTAAATTGTTTATGCAAATTTTATGGAGTTTAAAAATAAAATGGGATGAGGCCATACCTTCAACCCTGCAGGATAAGTGGCATAAATTTGTGGACAGTTTACAGAAGATGGATCCCATCAATATCCCACGGGGTATTGTTTGTGGTGATTCCAGCAAGGTAGAGCTACTGGGTTATTGTGACGCCTCGTTTGATGCGATAGCATGTTGTCTTTATTTAAGGGTTTTTCACAAAGATGGTACACTCACTACAAACTTACTGTGTTCTAAGTCCCGAGTGGCACCTTTAAACAAAACGCTCACAATTCCAAATTTAGAACTAAATAGTGCTCTTCTTCTTTCTCAATTAACACACAAAATAAATAACATACTTAAAATACGTTTTCCTTTTACAACAATTTTGCATTCAGATTCACAGATAGTTTTATCTTGGTTAGGTAACAAAAACATTAAGAAAACTGCTTATGTTTCCAAAAGAATAGGACAAATTATAGATTTAACTAAAAATTTTACCTGGACCTATGTCAAAGGTAAAGACAACCCTGCGGATTTGCTGTCGCGGGGAACTGCTCCTCACAAATTGGAGGAGAATTACATGTGGTTTCATGGCCCACACTACTTGTCTGATAGGCACTATGAACATATCATATATGATTACAAGTCTTATGTTGCAAAAGATAGTTTGCAGTCTGATACCTCTATAGGTACTGAAAAATCCTGTAATGTAAGTCAGTTAGACTTAAGTCGGGATATCTTCTATAAGTATTCAAACTTCTATAAGTTGAGAAGAATTATTGCACTCATTTTAAGATTTAAAAATAATACACTATATCCTAAAAATAAATTATGTGGTGCAATAACACCTAAAGAATTATACACATCTCAAGTTGTCATTTTTCGACACATACAAGAAATTCACTTTAGTAATGAGATAAAATCACTTACATTAAATAAACCTATAAAATCTAGTTTGAGTGGCTTGCACATTTTCTTGGATCACCAGCAATTGATAAGAGTGGGGGGACGGTTAGATAATACACCAAACATTTCATATGATAAAAAACACCCCATAGTTTTACCCAAGTCAGATCATGTTACACATATTCTTATAAACTCAGAACATTTAAGACTTTTACATGCTGGAGCAAAGCTGGTTCTCAGCTCATTATCTCAGAAATATTGGATTGTAGGTGGTATTCGCGAGATTAAAAAGGTAATCCATAAGTGTATTAGATGCTTTCAAATCAAGGCTGCAACTGCTAAACAACTTATGGGATCATTACCAGCAGATAGGATTACACCTACTAGGCCATTCGAGGTAACTGGTGTTGATTTTTGTGGTCCATTTGAAATGAAAATAGCTAGAATTCGTAAGCCATTAATTACAAAAGCGTATATTGCTTTATTTGTTTGCTTCTCTACTAAAGCAATTCATTTAGAATTGGTCAGTGACCTCAGCACTGAAACATTTTTGGCATGTCTGCGCAGATTTATATCGAGACGAGGTGTACCTAATAAAATTTATTGTGATAATGCAAAGACATTCAAAGGTGCTTCCAATTACTTAACCGAGCTGTATAATCTTTTAGCGTCAAAACCTAATATAGATTCAATACAAAATTTTTGCTCTGATAAATTAATTAATTTTAAGTTCATACCTAGTTATGCCCCAGAATTTGGTGGCTTATGGGAAGCCGGGGTTAAAAGTGTAAAGTATCATTTAAAGCGTGTTGTAGGGGGTGCATGTCTTACCTTTGAAGAACTCTATACTGTTCTAACACAAATAGAGGCAATATTGAACTCTAGGCCTTTGCTCCCTATGAGCACTGATATATCTGATTTAACATATTTAACTCCGGGACATTTTCTTATTGGAGCTCCTCTCACTAGTATACCTGAACCAGATCTTTCAGATATTAATATAAATAGACTTAAGTTTTGGCAAATTTGTACTAAAATTAAACAAGAATTTTGGAAAGTGTGGAGCAATGACTATTTAACTCAATTGCAAAATAGACCAAAATGGAAATATGATCACAACAATTTGAAGGAGGGTGAATTAGTCATTGTGAAGCAGGTTAATGTACCATCATTATATTGGCCAATGGGGCGCATTGTTAAGATATTTCCTGGCTCTGACCAAAAGGTTAGAGTGGCTGAAGTAAGGATGGCAAATGGCAAAAGCTATGTTAGATCTTATCAAAAGCTATGTCCTCTTCCTCTAGATAAATAACTATAGGTTAAATAGGTAGGTATTATAAGTCACTTTATTTGGTTTATATAATTTAGTTCTAATATAGGATAATAATAATATGTTACTATCACTAATTTGGTTGAGTTATACTATATGCATATGTATTAGTATATTAGTATTTTATAGCATTATTATAATCGTAAAATACTTTAGTAAAGTTATTTGCCAACCTTGCCCCGCCAACTATGTTCAGTACATGAACATATACTTAATGTAAAAATATTAGATATAAAATTTATCATACATAAGTTAAAAAATGTAGTTGTGTTAAGCTTGTAATTTCGAAATATAAAAATTATTTCTTTAGTAATTTTTCATAGATAAATAATTGTTTTAGTAGCCTATGTAAAAATATCATGATGGCAATACATAATAAATTGTCTAAGGTGCTTGTCATCGCCCTTCTGTCATCAGCCGCCATAACATCAAGTTGTAATAATTTGTTCTGAATAAAATAAAAATTGTTAACTGTGAAAATTAGTAAAATAAACCAGTTTCCAAAGTTGCGTGCATGTTTAATTACACAGCTTTAATCAAAAAATAGACGCAATGTCGCCCAACTCTCCTGTTGATTGATAAGCCACAGCAAAAGCAATAAATGTTTGTTCAATTACCTAATGGCACTAACAGAACGTAATTTTTATAGTCTTTTAGAAACGACTCGGAGAGGGCGGGAAATTAAAGCTGAGTAATAAATTGTTTATTACCACCTTAGACTACAATGTCTCAGTTATTTTGTGTATCAATAGTGACTGTATTAATTACAATTTTAACATTTTGTGATGCAAACTACACGCGGACTCTTGATGGGAAAATTGTCGGGGGTCAATACACTGATATTTCGAAATTTCCACACGCGGTTTTTCTATCAATCAAATGTGGCACTGTGCACATGATTTGCGGCGCTACGGTTGTCAACCAACAGATATTGTTAACTGCTGCACACTGTTTGTCTGATTGTCACCAAAAACTTATTATCACCGCATATGCAGGGCATGAAAACTTAGAGCAGGTAATACAAATTATGGAAATGATAAATGTGTTTGTGTGTTTGAGTCGGTGCGCCTGTGTTTGTTGTGTGATTTTGGGTGTATGTGTCTGTGTGTGTGTGAATAGGTAAGTATGCGTGTAAATTATTTTTCTTATTATGTTAAACCTTAATACAGAGACGGCTTTTAAGAAAAGGAATATTGAAACTTTTCTTGACTTATTGATTTGCTTTATATCGTTGTGTTGTCGAGTGCTTCGAACACGGGTCTATTAGTTAGACAACAAGAACAAACAATAGTCGTGAACTAGTTTCGATACAACTTGTTGGTCAGTCCTACGCCTCCAGTATCGATGCTCGCTATTGTAATAGACTATTGCAGTTTATCGTTCGCTCATTTCAATAGAATGAATCATTCAATAGAGAGATAGAAACCGAGAATCAATGAACAGTAATGTAGGTAGGTATGATCTATGCATCTAATTTAAGTTGATACCGGAGCTTAGACAGTAGGTACCTATACTTAATAAGGCCACAGACTAATGTAGACGGAGCCTGTCCTAGGCGCAAAGTGATGCAGGTTTTGTATACATGTGTTTACTAAGTAAATGTTGCCATTGCCACCGGGTAAAAACAAAATTACCCTAATATTTCGTTCAAGTACTGGAAGGGTGACTGGACGAACAAAATAAATAAATCAGTGTGTTATTGGATTTTATTTATATTTTTTGTTGATCGTATGTTGATATTTTAGCCATTTTCGGTATTTATTAGAATTTTAAGTTTTATTCGATTGTTTTTCGTTACTTTTAATTGTTTTCGATTTTATTGG
>DWBE01000120.1:0-10089 GCA_018230705.1 Spialia ferax
TTTCAAAGATTTAAGCATACAAAGGGACATAGGGACAGAGAAAGCGACTTTGTTTTATACTATGTAGTGAAGATCAAACAAATTAACTAAAAACAGGAACACATACTAGTTTTGTAATAATATAAGATTTTATTGTGCATGACTCAACAGTATCGTATGTAGTTGCTTTATTGCGAGACTGGCCTATATTTGAACCAGAATAGATGTGGCATGATAATTGACATTATCTTGTAAAGCGTGATTGGTGTAATTAACGAAATCGAGGATGATACCAATTCAGAGCACTTGAGATGCGGATTCAGTAATTTCAGATGGTTATTTCGAATGCTATGCTTAGGCATGCTACAGTTCTGCAATTCTCGAAACGAAATCATTAATAGACTATTCTATTACCTAATTTGAATTCGTTTACCTATATAACTACCAAAGTGAGTGAAAAAGTTCCTTAAAAAGCTCATGAAACTTTCAGTAGGTAGGCTATTGACCCAAATATATTACTGCTTTACAATAGATGAATATCGCAAAGCTTAATAGTAGGTACTTACATGTACTTACCTACCTCTACATATACCTACCTACTTCTTCAATCAAAGATTGTTTGATATACTTATTTACCTACCTACTAAAAAAAATCTATAGAACTGAACGTTTAGGTAGCAGTTGATTTAATTTTGTTGTTGTATCTATACTGGGTACCCTACTACGTCGTGTATCTAATTCATTTTCAATGGTCGTTTCCGATTATGAAAAAGATTTAAAGCTTATAATAATTATCTTCTAAAGATTAAAATAGTCTCAGCAATATTTTGTTACAATTGTTACAGACCGCAGCATGTTTAGATACCTATGACAGCAATGGAGATTGAATTACAGCTTAGCAACAGGCGGATATTAACTATAGCGTAGAAAGCTACTAATAATTTATAAAACTACATTGTTACTGTTTTACAATTATAATATTTCTTTAGATTATCTCATTATTATATTGTGATGGCCCTGTATGACGGCAAGTGCAAAACAACAATGACGTAACAGCATCCATTTGCGCGGGGTCACCGCATGGTAAATATAGTATGAACACTGCACCCAGTTTAGCTGAGTGTCATTCATTAACGCGTTAACACTGACCTTGTCCGTCGTTGGCTCATTTTATACGTATGTATTCCTCAAAATCTTTTTGCTACGGAGATCTACGGAGATCTTGCGACCTCTAGTGAAAAATCTTTTTTTTTTATTCAATTTATTTTGATGACTCTACTCTACACCGGTGATAAATAGTACTACCAGTACTACCTATCGAAGTAAGCAAAGCCATACAATTTTGGTTCCCAAATTACCTACCTATCTTACAACAAAAACTAATCACATTCTATTATTCATTTTCAGAAACGAAATGATATTATTATCTATAGTTAAATTATACTTAGAAATAATTATATTATAAATTATAAATATTATAAGTACCTACCCCAGGAAATTTAGTTCTGAGTTTGGCTCTACATAGAACATTTAACTGGGAGGAAACCAAAATTAAAGTGGCTCTAATTCTAGCATTTAAGTCAAAAATTAATAATTATTTTTTTGTTAAGGATTATTGATAGGCACCTAGGTAGGTATTTGGTCTTTGTAGGTACCTATTTGATTTGTATCGTATCAGGCAGCACAGTAGCACCTAAGTCGAAGGTTAAATATAATATGAAAGATGAATGACGTCATTCAGTTTACGTTGATCATACTTACCTACTTGTTTGATATACTTACAGCTATGTAAATTTTAGTAGATTCCCGCTTACTAGCAACTTAGTAGGTACTTGCTTATCGTTTTTTATTTATCTTAAACATGTTTCAAACTATAAATCAAATCAAAGAGATCGGTGTAAACGGGAAATGACAAAGATTCTGATCAAATTAGTGTGAGGTATATAAAAATACCTAATTAAAGTAGCTAGGTACCTAAGTAATAAAATTTTAAAACAAACTGAGATAGCAAACTGAGATTATGTAGAGTTAGCATAGCAAACTGAGATTATGTAGAGCTAGCTAATTAGAGCCGATTTCATCCAACATCATTTTTGCAATTTCCGGTTGTCATACCGTCGCTTTATTTGCCAAAACACAACCTTTTTACTTACAGCATTGGCATAGGTAGGTATCTGTTATCAGTATCCTTATATGGGCTGCTGAGGCAGACCTCAGACTGAGTCTTAACTGCGACACGTAACATTGAGGGGAGATCAAGGCCAACTACTAAAGTGACGTAAGTTTAGTCATGAAAAAGGCACGCTTACTCGTGTTACTGATTCATTGTTTTACTTGAAACAAAAGGCGTACTGGGATAAGTAACAATTATATAGGTACCTTGTACCTACCTAATTAGTTTAGGATTAAGAGAATGGTAACGGTTAAATACTTATTTGAACAAAAATTAATGTTCAAATGTGCAAAAAAGAAACAATTATGATAGAAGTGAAGAATTTTATGCTCACTAAATCATTGTAGGTACCTAGTCATGTAGGTAGGTAGGTATTGTAGGTAGGTAGGTAAGTAATAATATTTTCAACGTAAAAATTTAAGTAGGCTACTTTAAAAAGGAAACTATATAGTACAAAGCAATGATATAATATATAATTAAAATGAATCAAGTCATAACTGTAAATACTGTAATACGTACGCAAAATATTCATATTAAAGTACCTAGGACCACAGACTAATGCCTAGGACCTGCACCGATCAAGCAGGGTGTGATGGTATCATTTCTCAGGATGGTTATTGTGATGCGTAATCCACTATAAGCTGTGAGTCACATAATTATAAACAACATGTAGTAAGGCTCCTTTAAATTCCAAGGAATATTATCACTATGAGTCTTCGGGGTTTTGAGTCAACACTCAGAATTTTAGTACGCAACAATAATAAGAACCGTTACTGTTACAATTAGCAAGTTTTTATCACCTTATTGATGCTTTCGAATTTGAAAGTCAATGATAAATTGGGAGTTCGGACGCCAATTCAGATTGTGGTAATTTTTACTAATTTGTCTAATGAATAGTAAGTACTTATACACTTTGAAAGCATGTTTCTGGGTCAGAATAAAGTGTTGTTTAGCTACTTAATTGTAATACAAATCGGATGTAGAAGAGATTAATTGCTTACTGATATTAAAAAATATGTTTTTTAGCTTCCTCTTTTTTGTTTGTAGAAACAATGAGCTCAAATCTTCCCTATTGATTTATAAGTTTTTACACAAAAAATGGAACGATGATTTGGTACTACGTAGTTCAACTTTATATTATTACCTAATTACACCTGAAATGCATAAAAGCTCTTTGACAAATTTAAAAGATTATTTTTTTTAAACAGAAAATAGGTATGTCTAATAGTTCATCCAATACCTATATTTAGTTTGATGTAATCCTTAAATACCTAATTAATGAATAATAATAAAATAACAAATGTTGAGCTTTTTAGATTATTATGACTTATTTCCATAGACTCGACTAAACAAATTTTAGATGCTAAACAACGAGGAATGAAACTTATCAAGTGTTCATAGACTTGATAAGTTTCATTCCTTTGGTTAGAAAATTAAGGAATAAGAAATTGTACAGTAGGGTTTTTTTTATCACGGATAGTGCAGTAGTTGATGTCTTTGAGTTGCCACTTCCATATAAGTGGACTCCCTAATATGGAGACTCGGGAACAGAAGCGCGTTCTCACGCGCTGTCTTCGTCTCCCGGAGTTTCTACTTCACACTTAATTGGTATCAGGATACTCTATATTGGTGACGGAGGAACAGATACGTCAAGAAAAAATTAGACACGCTTTAACGGCTAGAGTAGAACCCGAGATAATATGGTTGTACAATGTACCTACATGGTCGCATTAAATTAGAGTGTTTTTTCTCAAGCTTACTCTACTATAGTCCTTAAGTCCATTCCTTTGTACCTAATGCCCACATTTAATTTCTTATTGTAGGTTTACTACTAATACATACATTCTATATCTCAGTTCATAATTCTTTTATTAATTCTGAAACTTCTTATTATTTAGCAAATTCGTATTTCTTTTGGGTACTCTTGGCACCTAAGTACATTCAACATAATATTATACAAAATACATAACAATATAAAAAGCCGATGACTTAAACAGGTTTCTTCTATTAGAACGCATTGTTGAAAGCAGGAAACAATAAAAAAACTATTAACTTATGATAAGATATAACCCGTTACTCTATGGCTCTACATAAATGTTCTGTTAGAAATGGTCGACTTGTTGGTAATACAAACACAAGCGCGGTCATTGCGTGGGAGATGTTAGGTAATAAAAAAACTTGTACATATTTACATACCGGTATCACTGCGTATAGAAATCTTAAAAATATCTTAAATTCGTTTACGTTCATTTCCTATATCGCAGCGTTTAGGTACTTACTCTACTAACTCTACATTGAAATAAGTATTAACCTGTTTAATAGAACATTATTTCTATCTAATAACGGTACTTCTTTTTTTATACAAGCACTTCGTACAATTAGTAAGTATATATTATTATGTTTCTTTAATACATACTATTGTAAGTGGATGGTGGCCTATGTCCAGCAGTGGACAACAAAAGGCTGATGGATGGATGGATGGATTGTAACATTTGCCAATAAGTCACATTTTTTGTGGTACACCTAAACCACCTATACATTATGTAAGTTAATTTCTTCTGCCATGCTTATGTCCAAAGGTAGCCTAGAAGAAATCGCTGTTAGTTGTAACACTTATAACTATGCCCTTTATTGATTTTCTTGTTTTGGTATTAGGTGATCTGTGACTATTTTCATTCTAGTTGTTATTATGGCAATGAAATTAAAAAAAAATGTATAAAATATATTTAAGTAACCAAAATAATTTTAAAGTGAACATTAGATAAAGTTCGTTACAAGCAAGTTAGATTAGGAAATTAAACTGACCGATTAGTTCTACGTTACTAATTGTTTAACAAGTTACGGTGAGAAGCGTGGGTTACGTTTCTCTCCCACACTGATGTTACTGCTACCCACATCGTAAAGTTATTTCCCGTCTCGTACGATGGTATCACGTATTCTTGTAGTGGACTAATAGAGATCATGATTTCTGCTTCAATGTGTTCAGAAGGCCAAAATGAAGATATAAAAATAGTAAAAACGGCTACTGTGTAAGAATGACTAAGATGCTAAAAAAAGATTTTCTTATCGCTGAAAAATACTCGTACGTACATTTCAAATTAAATTGAGTTGACGAACCTATGTTTAGTAACGAAAACTTTATAGGCCTACATTATTTAACTATAGAAGGAACGTACCTACGTTGTTAAAACGAATTTATCTTAAAAATATCGAGTTAGTGATTTACTACTTAGAACTTTTATTTTGATTCGATAAAATAAGCTAGTACTTATTGATGACGATGATAATAATGATGACAATAGTAAAACAATGGATTTTAATATCCAATCGATGATCACATGCTGGAAATCTGGTATACCCACATCGAATCAACAAAAATAACCTGCGACGCATGTTATTCAAGGCAAGGACGCAGCCTACATTATATATTCTAAAATCAAATCAAGGTCTGCACATTGGATGGATACGATGCATTCTTAATTAAATGTTATATGGAATGAATGCGATATACTTAGGTACAATTAAGAAAATCAGTTAGTTTGACGTTGCAAGATTATTAGCAGCGTTTGAGTTACCATGATATTTACCCGTGTTACTGCATATGAACCAATCACAAGACACAAATGGAACACACAAGATTCTGAAGAATCGTAAAGGCACAGTTCTGTTGTGTCACGTCGCGGGAAATTGGAGAGCAGATTAGCGTAAAATGGAACGCGGTTGGCGCGCGGTACCCTCGCTTGTCGAACTACGTCTGTCCGCGAAGTCCGCGAGCTGTGTGTTCTGTGACGAGTTCAGAGGACCGCGGATCCCAAATGTTTACTCTCCGCGTCTCCGCTCCGCGACAGCGTCAACGGTTACGGTACCGAAGTTGACGGATTTCAGTTTCAGCGTCCTTTCAGCGTCTATGAAATGATTGTTGTTATTAACTACGGTATTTTCTTCATGAAATTCAGTATAATTCTCGTAATATATGTATACCGAGCCCCAATATAATAATTATTGTTTTTTAATCAATCATTTATATATAAAATTTAAATTTTATACATTGTATGTCGAAATTTTTATTTGAAAATACAGTAAATATGAACCTAGTAGAAGGTAATCTAAATAGTAACAGATGTAATATTATCAGACCTATACATGTCTTAGTAAGTGTTAGATTTGGGTAAGATAAGTAGGTACCTAATTCGTTATTTTTCGAGACTGAATCCAAAGGAATCCAAAGGAGGTAGGTAACCACCTTTGGATCGGGTTAAAAAAGTAAGTAATTTGTACCTACTTAGATAAAAGGTGTAGTGACAGGGATTTTTTTATATAGGGGACCAATAGGGGACAAAATAGAGGATGAGAGGATCACACTACACCACCTGGTCCACGAGGGACATAAATTATGACTTGACCATTTGACTTACATTTGGCAAGTGTCAAAGACAAGGGTGACATCATGGTGACATACACCTTCTGAAGCATGATTTTGACCATATTTTGACATAAAAATATTACCAAAACCAAACCTTTGACCAAACCTCCATAAAAATGTAGCTTTAACAACGTTAGTTTATCTTTTCACCGTCACAGCTTTAAAATCAATAATAATGATAAACATCCTGTCGTACGTGGGTATGAACTTGCAGTCTGAAGTATGCCTGTGGACGTTACTGGGCCTTTTGCGAACTATCTTCGACGCCACTCTTTTCAAAGTGAACGCTAACTTAAAACAGGTGCCTCGAGTAAAACTTATCTGCTGAAAGATTCACTGTTCTTTCGCACGTGTACACAGAGTTATTAATATTTTGAACGCTTCTATTGTTGGTATAGCTTTTAGATTACCGTTACCGATACCAATTTTTTTGTACAATACGATTTTGGATGCTATGTCTATTTTTAAAATACAGTTTTGTATGAGTTTTGATGATTTCTAATAAGAGAAGTGATTTATTTCGTACATAGGTACTTTGAATGTATCGTAGGTTACTTACTTCACAAAATAGTTGTAGGCAATTGGAACTATCTTTAAACAAGGACTTAGGTAACTTTTGAAGGAACTTTCAATACCTACCCAAAGTACTTTTAGGATACTTATTATATCTTCTATAAAATGTACTCAAAAATTGTTAATTAGAACTATACTCTTTAAGGTATGGCAAATGCGAATGCCAGAAGAGCTGACAAGACCAGTGCAGCGAGTGCTGCGAACAATGATCTCGGGAGTGATTCTGGTTCAATGCTTCACTGTTTACGTGTATTTAGCGACGTACATCGTTCTACTATATCCTGTTTTCCTGGTATCCATTCATAAACATTACTAAAGTCATTGATAATAGTGACGAGTGACTACACGAACAGTGTAGATTATAATTATTTATGACGTAGGAACCATTACGTGTGACAAAAAGACTTAGATTATATACAGTGTCTATGTCTAGACCAAAAGGAGTAGATACTTACATGATTTTAGCGACCAACGAAACATTTACTAATACTAATTGGAACAATCTAAGAACAACTCTTTTGCTATAGTCTAGTGGATGTTTCCTAGTAATACTTCATTAATAATAAAAATAAAGTTTAAAGTATGTGCATGTGCAGTAGATAACTACTACCATTAGAGACTACTACGCAATAATATTCATCCTATCCATAGAAAGAAAGTTTTTGTGTCTTGTACTGTTACCATCCACAAAAGCAAGTTAAAAATGTATCCTGACTAATACCTTACAAAATCCAAGTTGTTTGTCATAATGTAATCGCACGGTGCATCAATTCTTCAAAAATAAAACAACTAATAGATATATTTATAGAGAATACATACCTACGAGTATCTAGGTGCCTATAGGAAACTGAGTTGGATAAGTTAGAAACACATTGCATTTAATGCCATTCATTGCGTCAACCGGACCCACGCGCGAACGTTTGATTTTACATACAAATAGGTCCATTTACTGCACTTTCCATACAATCGATACCATGACTTACATAGCTATCTTAATTGATATCTTAAGGTAGCTTAGAAATGTTTATGTATCTAGTCCATAGGAAAGCTGTGTTAGAAATCGTCAATACATATTTAAAACGTATCCGCAATATACTTCTATGTTATATAATAGGTTCTTATTTTATACTACCTATAAGTAGATCATGGTATAATTATGTAGTACTTATATATTTGAAGAAGATAAATTTTTGGAAATAAGATAATGATTTCTAACTTTCAGGAGGAGCGGCCTACTCTTGTTCTTCCCTGGCTGCTACTGGCCGCAATTAGAAAGTTACTTTGTGAACTAATGAGCTTGGCCCTTGGTCTGGGTACCTGTGTATTATTAGGTCCCGCTAAACCTCCATGCATCAAATTTGTTATTGTGAAGCTAGCGTCCATCACTCCGGCATTTTACATGTGGTTGCTTGTTCTTAGGTATGTAGTTAGTACTTAGTAGCTTAGTAGTAATAAGACTAAAGGCCTCTGCCCGTATTAGGTACCTATTTATATTTAATTGGATAACAAACAATATCCATTATAAATCCAAAATATTAATCATAAATAAGTAGTAATTAAGAATTCACTAATTGTAAACATAATTACCGAGTTAAGTAATATACAGTGTTAACTTTATAACATTTTTATAGTTACTACCATGTACTGAAAATGTCGACTGCATTTAAAACATTTTCGGCAGTCCACCCACTTAATGATCATGATTCTGGACTTGAGCTGGCCATACGCAGGCGAAGAACTAAGTCTTTACAAGGAGAAGATCAATTAAGAAGAAAATTAATTGCGAGTCTGTAAGTGTTAAGGTTTATCTTATGACTGAGCCTGTTGTTTTCAGTAGGACAGTGATCCTAGTTGATTAAATACTTCGAATAAGAACTCGTAATTTGTTAAGTAACACGTAAATATAAGTACTTATTAAACACAATCTTTTATAACTCATAATGCTGCTATTACTGTTTTTACAGGTACGGTGAAAGAAGTCCTTCTATGCACATCTTTAATGCAATATCGAATCAAAACGTAATTGAAACACCTGATCATAGTATTGAAGATATACAAGCTGGTTTAGATATGTTACGACCTTTATCCGTTAGTTCCAACAGAACAATATCTGATACTGGAATATATGAAGATGGGCTAGGATGCGATCTAGCACTACCGCGTGATGCCGATCGTATTCTAGAACAGTTCAATGTAATGCTTTTAAGGATCGCTGCGTATTTGAAAAAAGAAGAGATAGATAGAGTCAAAATGTTTCAAACCAATTCACAGTCATTAATAAACGAGCCATCAATTTTCAAATGTTCAGCAGTTGCCAATGATGATACCGATACTCCTCCAGACATCGGAAGTAGTAAAGGGAAAGGAGCTTCATATTTAACGGACTACCCTCAAATTTTTATGAAGAAGTCGTCTGATTTGTTCCAGTCGCATACCTCAGATCATGAATTAATACAGTTAAAAAATACTTTTTTTCAAAAAACTGAATCGGAAAACAATGATAATACAAAATCTGCAAAAAGTATAAACAGCCAACATTATGTTAGTTATGAAGTGACTCGCCGTACAAAAATTACCGAAATTGAATTACAAGATGATAAATCAATCAAGTCAAATGGGATAAATAAGCCAAAAGGTAATTTAGAAACAGTCAAGGAACGCATCCCCGAGAATTCTAATGAGAAGAATGTTATTGATCAATACAAAGCAATAAATACTGCATGCCGTAATCGGCAAAGTCAAAATAAATCATTGTGTATTGATAAGCGCCCCGAATTGGTTGAATGTGATTGTGAAAGAACTAATAGCAATAAATCTTGCAAAACAAAAGTAAATACTAAACCATATCAAGAAAATGAAGATAAATGAAACAATAGGTAGATTGTGGTTGAAGTATTATTTTATTGAACCCTAAGAAAGGTTAGGTTGACATACTGTATTT
>DWBE01000121.1:0-10086 GCA_018230705.1 Spialia ferax
CGGGTAATGTTCTGTCAAGTTTCTTGCCCCCGATGTAATGGGAATATGATGTTCTGGGAAGCAATTGCACTCATATCTTCTGATCTAGGAGTTCCTCAAGGAGCACTATTAGGCCCACTTATGCTTATCTTGAGTTATGGGTTATTAATAAGCTCGTAAACAGAGGGGACGTAGACTACTAGGTTTTTAACACCTGTATTTTTTTTAAACATGGCTTTGGCTGTTACGTGAGAAACACATGCTGGCAATTACTAATACCTGTATCATAGGCAGCCGATATGTAAATTTCCTGATTTATTATTAGTCGTTGATGCCATGATACAGTTTAAATATGTTCAGTATTCTATACTGTAGGTTTAATGAGCATGAAGCCGACGATGGAGTGGTATTATTGGTTAAAGAGATACACTTTTTTAACTATATAATATTCGCTTAAAATGTCTACGTAAGACAATTTATAACGATTCTCTTATTTTCAGTAAGTAATTTAATTAGCAAATGCATTTTAAGATAACTAAAAGTATCTTTATCATTTTCATATCGTCTGACTTAACTTTTATGATGTTCTAATCCATAATATCAATCAACTATCTCTTTACCAAATTTGATTAGAATTAGTAGAGCTGTTTAAGCATTGACAAACATACATACACAGTCACAAATTGGCTTTATAATATTAGTAAGACGCCCTCATTGCTCGATGATTAGTTATTCTATATATATTACTCGCTGATTTACTTATTGCTCACCCTAAGACTAGGAGGACTGGTGACCTGGAAGATGACAACCGATGGAAGAAAAAAGATCTCGTATGGAGACCGCGTCTTGATAAAAGAAGTATAGGAATTGGGTACTAGGTAGGTCTACCTGAGAAAGATAGCGGGTAATCATTGGATTGGATCCTCAGCACATAGGACCGGATAGAGTGGCACTAACTGAAAGAGGCCTATGCCCAGCAGTGGATTAAAGTCTGATGAATGAAAGGACGATTTACTTCATTAACTTTTATAATATGGTAATGAGTATTGACTGCTTCTACAAAGTATACTGGTTTCGCCAGGATGTGAACCCACTAACTTCCGAGACCGTTCGTAAGGTGAGATGCGGTCGTCGGGACATACCGCTTCCCGTATTCATTAACTGAGTAATGTTACCTTCGGAAAATACTTTTATTCTTAACACGGTGTTTTGTATGTAAATGGCAAATTATTATTTAACTTATTTATTAATTAGCAATATCTGGAAAAATGCCGTCATCTTTAGGATAAAATTGTTATACATCTGATGTAGATGTTAGAGTTTTTTTTAATTTTAAACCACTCTTACTCGTCTTTAGTAGTTAAGTCACAAGTATATGCTAACTAAGCTTGAATTATGATATCTATGAGATACAAATTACCACTTAATAGACTTAGCACTAACGGCCGGAATTAATAAAATCCATTTAATATTAAATTTTTGGATTTAAGATCGTAAATGTATACGTGTCTTTTTCTTTGCAATTTAATTGTGAGGACATAAATATTTCTATCAACTATAAGAATGTCAATACGGAGATTTATTGGATGTTAGGAATGGAAGTAAGTAACCCAAATACTCCTATAGAGCTAATTTTTGATCAAATAAGAAAGTTACATGTTAATTTACATGACACAATGTATGCTATCCATGAATATCACTGAGCTAACGCTAATTCCAAGAAAGCATTAGCTGCACTTAATATAGGTAAACTCATCTGACAATTCGCCATGCAACACAGCTGTCACATCAGCTGATCACGCACACAGATATAGTAAGTGTGTGAGGCGGCGAGGCAAAAAAGGGACCCGTTTGGTAGGTTGGCTTTCAAGCAGTACCCATGACCATAGATTATGGATTGAATAGTGACGTAAAAAAATATGGAAGTGGTAAATCTTTTTGGGTTATACAGGCATAGTTTGGGTGAGTCAGGTATAGTTCGGTAGTCTTACAAAAACATGAAAGTTTAAAGATGAAGTACTGTAGTACCTACCTATTATATTCAAAAATTGCAAGAATTATTTTAGTAACTAAGTAAAAATGAACTTATACAGTTTTTATGTTAAATTCAATATCTATATCTGTGTTTTATCAACCGACTTCAAAAAAAGGAGTTTCTTAATTCGTGTGTACGAGTATGTTAAAAATACCGAGAATAACGAAATTAACAATTTTAAAAACCACTTTCCCCAAAATGCTTATTGCATTATTTTATCGCCCCGTACAATAAAAATACTTCTCAACTATTGTGATCAAGAATTTATTTTACGACTAATGTAGGTTAACATATTATATTTAGATCGTTTGATGTTTAAAAAATTGGATGGGAATTGAATTTAGAATTTTATTTTTCATCTAAATCCACATTTGTATAACGATTTTTCAGTTAACCTTTTCCACCAGTTAAACTCCATTCTGCATCAACAACTAATCTATGACCTTTAAGTGATTTGATTGTAGCCGTGTGCGAATGCTCGGGCCATTTCCGACAGATTTCCTTTCATCGCTGCCACTTGAGCTATGCAAAGCGCATTTTTTGCCATGTGGCAAATGAACTGCGGCTCAGCTGATTCTGACGTTAGTGGTTCCAGTAGAACCGTAGTTACTTAGTATAGCGTGTGGGCAGAGCTTGCTTTTAGACTAGCTAACATCTATAAATCATAATAACCAACAAATTAATATTATTTTGTTATGACGTTAATTGAATGTGTGTTAATACCTGATGATGAATAAAACTTTTGAATTTGAAAATAATATTTAACTAGATGTATGTATGGGTACAAAGTTGCGCTCTTTTTTTGCATGACTAATTTTTAAATGGTCTATACTGGTGATGTAACGAATGTCATATTTTAACATTCGCGAAGCCGAATGCGAATACGAATATCTGTTGATAAAATTCGCGAATACGAATGTGAATGTTCGGTTATTGTGTTAAAATTAGGCACCAAAACGTATTTTATTAGTCCATGCCACGGCGCGCCGCCGTCGTCGCCCAAATTATCAGGCCACGCCGCGGCGCGCCGCCGCCGCCGCTCAAATTATCAGGCCACGCCGCGAATTTGGAAAAATATGCGAATATTCGCGAATGTGAATGTTCGTTACATTATGGAGTAGTAAAGTGTTACCAGTGATACCAGTTAGAATTAATCATAACACGGAAGTAGTTTTGTCAACTTTAGATATACCTAATGCCTAAAGCCGTCCTTTGCATCTTCAAAGCACGATAGTTACGATTGGCGTTACGTCATACTATATTTATGGAAAAGCTTATAGTAAAGTCCACCGGCCGACTAAAAGTTACAGGTAAGTAGGTATGTAAACCTGTTCTCGCTGAGTTTTAAGTCGTTGAAGTAGAGGCTCGACGATTTCGTAATATAAAAGACATTGCAAAGCCAAATAAGGCCAGTGCTGACAACGGATCACGACTGCAGACCATGATATAACTCCAGGCAAGGACCTACAATACAAACTACGTTTACTATGTTTGTCTCAATGGCGAGCGAGCAAGGGCCGTCGAAGGTCAATACTAGAATAATTAATTGGCACATGGACACGTAAACAGTGCGGTTCGCAAAATAATTTACAATTGTTCCATATTTCCAGACGCTACGCAAAACATTGCTTGCAAACGGTTAAAGAACAAGGTTAGGCGCCAGAATTACTATTTAACAACATCGTCGTTATTTGAGCTTAACTTACACGTACACAATAATGTCTAATCCGATGTGAAACTGACGCGGAAGAAGTCATTTGGATAAGATTTTGTCCACGAATTGAAAGAGAATGAAATAGAGCATCATATTAAAAGAGCTACATGCTCTGAAATCAGCAATCTAGTTGTGATTGGGGATTTATTTTCCAGGGTTAATAATGTTTCTTTTTCATCGGTTATGTTTTGATACAAATGTGATCGCTTTACCTACAGACACAGTATCGGTAGTTAGTTGTTGTTTCACAACTGAAACAAACTGGAACCATAATGTAATTATGTAAGTACCTCTTAGTCGTATACTCGTATACCATGCACGTAGGTACATTCGGGAGTTGATTAGAAATTTGTTACACAGTTGAGAATTTTATTGGCATCAATTGAAAACGCGAAATGATAAAAACAAAACCATTTGTCACTTAAGAACACAGGCATTGTATATTTGAATACGAAGTTAATAAATATTAAACCGGTAATGTCTTTACAACAACATTTTTTTAAACAACCTCCTTATAATAGTACTCATACTGGTACGTAATAAAACTGTGGTAAATCCGAGCAAAGGACTTCTAATTTCATGATGTTAACGGTAGTGCGCCCCGCTTTCCGGTTCGCGAGCGGGCATTCCGACGAGTGTGTCGTCACCATCCATTTGTTAAGCTACAGGGAGCATATCCTATTAGCTAATTACAAACAGGATCCCTACAATATAAATTTTACCGCTCGAAACAGGGTGAACTTTTAGGCGTGCATGCGAGTAAACTAGGTCAAAGCGTGTCATGTCAATGTATGACGTCTTCTCCTGCGGTAACTTCTCAGAATCACAGGGAACCGACACGTCGTTAAGTACGCTGATGAAGTCATTATCGATATAAATAAACTTTTGCTCGGTCGATGAATAAATGTGTTATAAAACCGTAAAAAATCGTTCATGCTTCGAAAGATTTATTTTACCTGGCGAATGTTTAGGATAGCCAACAGGTCTTTGTTTATTTGGCCAAGTCATTTTTTAACGAAGCTCGGAGAAATCTCAGCGTTATACAACTGGTGGGTTAGGCTATTTTAGGAAAGGTAAGTATGCACGCCAAGAGGAATCTGTATCTAAGTGCATCGTTTTGTTTATGTGAGGGGTGAATGGCTATTCAAAGTATACGAAGCCTGCGGTTATGGCCTTTCAAACACGCTTTCGATGCGGTACTTTAATATTTATTAGTGTAGCGGTTTACAAAGGAATTCTCTAGTGAATACATTTAATCCCACGAACTTTGAAACAATATTTGACGATCAACCAACTTCCGGACTTAAATCTCCGTTAGTCATTCTTGAGTATGGACTCAATACGTCATTTGCATAATCAACACTAAATTAAGCTTCTTAGAGCGGAAAGAATCTAAGAGTTTGCCTACTAACTATGCCTACATTATGTGAATCGGAAAAAAAACAGTTACACCTGAAGAGTTTCGCATATTCCCAAAGTTCAAGTTTATTCAACTTTGTTTTTATTATGACATTTCATACACATTTTTTGTAACATAATAGAACCACTCCGTATGAATCCAGCTTTAATAAAAAGACAACAATTAAAAGTGAAACGTTAAGTTTCGCTTAACTAGGCCGTGAAAATTAACCGTTACCTTTTTGTTTATTACCTCCGAAATAATCGTGGGAGCTGATTGAGAAATGTTTAGCCAGGTTCTGTACTTCCGTGAAGTGAAATTTATCAAGACAATATTATGATAAGAAAGGAAGGGATAAGAAGAAGACATAGAACGTAAGAACAAAATATTCGTTCTAAGAAGATATATCTACCAATAGGTACCTACATAGATCAGTTACAATTTTTGTTGCCCCATACAATTTACTTTCACAGTTTAGAATAAAACTCCTACAGAAATAAAACAGTACTGGTAATCTGAATTTCTTTATTAGAGGCATAGCTTTGACGCTGCAGCACGCTGACCGAAGCAAGAAAACAAGTAACCAGCTCAAGATGACCTATCACAAAGATGGAACAGGCGACAGAGTGAACGCAGCAGAGACCACTGAATTGGAATAAGCACTCTTTATGAGACCCGAATATTTAATGAAAACAAACGTGAGTATCGAAAGCAGAATGTTGCGGTTTCTTGAGTTATTAGAATATCGAATGTCGTTCAGCAAGTTGATTGGCAATTCCGCAGTGACTTCACACAGTCGAAGACGTAATATCCGCTTCAGAATTTGCTTGGTTGTAAACGGGAACATGGGGAGGAATCCAGTGGAAATTACATAAATATTGCATGGAATATGGAGGAAGCGCTGAGTAAAATGGAAATGCACCTAATATAGGTACCTATATCTAATACATACGAGTATAGATAATTCTCTATGTGTGAAAAATGTTTACAACGTATTGTAGTATGACCAGGCGTACCTAAATTACCCGACAGATTCATCCTCAGACCAGCATCAATGAATATATCAATTAGATAGAAAAAAGTTATTTCTCCATTTATTAAAAAAAAAACCTACAATAACTTATACGGTGCATTGTTTCACTGCATCTGTATCGGCGAATAACGAAAGTCCACGAAGGTTGCACCTAGAAGAACAAAGGAATTTACTGAAATACCCTTTAAAGCTACGACGTCTTATGTAATTAAGGTGAAGCGCTAAAGGGTCAATGATAAGATAGATACTGCCAGGATATCAGGTTACTTCTAATGGAATATTCTCTGCAGGTCGTTGATCCGATCTTAGTATGTACTTAAGAAAATTTTCTCAGGGGTTTTTCTTCAATTCAATAGCGCCCTGGTAGTTTCTATTAAATAACGTGCACCAGATGATGATGATATACGAGAGATACCCATTCTGTTTACGAATGACAATGCAAATGATAAACAAAGAGCAGCACACAGAGTACAGAGAGGTTTCATTAGCCAATTTTGCATGTCAAAGCGGGTATAAACGGCGAACTCTCAATAAAAACAAAACGAATTGGGAGTTATTTATTCGCGGTTCGGATAGCTGCTCCATGGTGCCTATCCCTGCCTGGCGGAATCCCATTAGAATGATATTGAGTTATTCGGAGTACAAAGAGACTGGCGAATGGAAGTGCCGATCCACTGGCCACAGTAATAGTCGAGTCTTTGTCAACGAAATGACTAGATTCCACAGGTAGAATAGAAGTAGCATTTTGTTGTTATATTATAATAACTTCGTCGCCGGCACAACCACAACGGTCTATTTTTCAAATACATTATAATTAGTAAATAACGAAAAAATGAAGTCTCAGTAAACTGTAGTATCTGTATTATCTTTTACAGGTACCTATCATGCATCGATGAAGCTCACTGAGAGACGAGACGAGTGAGCGACGAGTCTCTAGCACAAATTGTCAGGTCACGCTACCATGCATAGTAAGTGCACTAAGCATTTTGAATAGCCCTCTTAAACGCTGGATGAACACCATCAAGTTGTCAGATTTTGTGCTCGATACAATGGACGCTTCTTAGAGCGCTTGTAAATGTAATCCTTCTATTCTATTCAGGAAATTCCTGACTTGCATTAACGATTTTTTTCCCTTAGGACAAGATTTCTTTAGATGATTTTTTTGTGTACAATTCTTTATAATACGTACCTAACATTTTCTTTACAGAAACAAGAAGTCGACGGACTGAAGACAGGATGTAGCATCTAACAAGGATTTAGATTAAGCATGGTTAATGTAATATAGTGGTGGAATACGATGGCTTTGTGGAAAATAACCAAATTTTGGTGACTGTTCAACAGCCAAACCTTGTATGCACAATTCTCCCATGTTCAAAATAACGAAGTACCTACTTATTAAATATTTTAAAATAAAAAACTGTATTTGCTAAGCAGCTGGCATAAACAAACAGACGATTGATTGCGCGCAATGCTCGCCGCTAAAAGTTTAGTTTAGACGCAGATTTGTTTACATGGGCAACATGTAGGCATTTTAATTTATTCACGCTGAGTTCACCCTATCTACAAGTTTCTATGGATTATTCACACCTGTAGGCATTAATGTACCATTTCCCTAAATTCTTAAAAATTTGGCGTTTCAAAAATAATTTTGTATTCACGATATATGCAAGCGGATATAATTTATAACCTTCCGTCACATTACAAATCAAATCATCATAAATTATAATACTGTTCAGTAGTTGTAAAAACTATCTACTGAAGAAGCATTCGTACGTAGGTACATTAAAATTTAATTTAATAAATCAAAAAACATGCCATAGCAAACTATAAATTAAGGGTTCTACTTTCTGCAAAATTAAACAAAAAATAATATTTAATGAAATAACTCTCTAGTAAGTTTCATGGCGCAATCGGACCGGTTTGAAAAGTGACCTCACTGTCTGGTGATTCGACAGCCTATCCTATTACATTAATACGGGATGATTGATAAAAATTGCTCAATTCTCAACTGTGTCAGCAAATGGTGGCATGTAAAATGAAGTGTACCTATTGTATGTAATGGGGCTGGAATGTATGAGATATTGATCAGTATGTTATGACAGCAACGATGTGTTCGCAGTGATACTGAAGCGGGTCGGCGCGAATCGGCGCGGCCGACGCAACGTGGCGTGGCGTGGGAGCCGAGGACAATGGTGGCAAGGTTCAACAGCCCAATAAGCCATAGAAACATTCAGCTAATGCATTCCATAACTAACTCGCTAGATGCACCTAAGTAGGTGCATGGGAGAATAAACGTAAAATTTCTTTCGAAAGAAAACTGACATTTCATAGGTCATAACAAACGTGGTGTTATTATCCGTGGATAAAAAGTAGCCTAAAATAGAAAGATACTTGAGTAAAAGTGTTTTATCTTATTTTTCGTGTTTTAACCTTTTATTTAATTAATCATGTTTATTAGTATTAGAGGATAGTAGATTGAAGCCATAGAATTACAGGGGGACGTTTTTTGGATCTTTAGCCAGTTCGATTACTGGATGTGGGAAGCTTATTTTAAAAATCTGTGAATGCAGTTTTGTTTCTTTTCAAAAATAAAGATGATTATTTAGGGCAAGTACTTACTTTCCCTCCAGATGGCATCAAAAAAGTCCACCCTGTACGTATAAGGGTTTCATTAAAAAAAAATATAATGTGTCGAAATTATTAAAACCAAAGGAAATTTCGACATTGCGTATTTTTTTTATTTCCATAGGGAAGCAGTTAACTGCGAATTATATTATAGGTACAGGCTTTAACTTACACAAAGCTTAACACCACCATAAATGCTGACCTAACAGGAAATCTAGTTCATTTGCACGGGTCGCTGAGATCGCAATCAAAGCACAAACCATGAACTTTTATGCTATAGGTAATTGAGTGTGCAATGAAAAGTGCAACTAACAGTAAACAGAGCGGTAGCTATAGGACTTCTCTCAAATTTGAGAAATTCTCAAGTCTTAATTTTTTAAAGAAATACTTTGTTAGGTACCTTCTAAAATAGTCGCGGTATGAGCAGTAGGTAGGTATAGGTATTAAAAATACCTAAAAATTTTTAATTTAAATACTTTTCAAAAGCGTTGATTCAATGAGAGTAAAATGTTGCTAAATCATTGGTCCACAAAATAATTTCCATCTAGGTATTATAAATTTTATAACTAAGTAGTTACCTACTCCGAGTCTAATCGTCCAAAGTCCTTAGCGGTATAGCTTAGTCATTTCGATTAACTGTATACTCGTCCGTTTGTACTCATAATGTTGTTTCTTCTTAAGTGTTTCTAAAATTAACATTCGAATACGATTGTGCCACCAAAATAGTACCTAGGTACCTATTAACGAATACTTATAGCTAGGTAGGTATAACATTTATAACTAAAATAAAGGCACAAAACAATGATTTGAAAAAATCGGTAGGTACGTTACGTACTAGAAAGGTTGGTACCGTGACTGTATAGGACCTATTCCCAGTATTCCGGGGATTCGAATGCTCTTCAAATCGAGAAAAAAACAAGAGCTCGGATGGGCTTAGATAACTTTCTGTTAGCGCTTCTTGTTATTTCTATGATGCATTAGTGTGTTTTTCAGAAAATATGACCCTGTGACGATCAGGAAATATTTTTTTTTATTACATAAAATTGCTTTTTTTACTCTGTATTTAATAGAATATATAATTAACTACCTGAATATAGTGTTTAAACTCAAATTAACCCATAAATATGAGAATTATCGTAATTTTTTTGTAAGCATATGATGCAAAGTATTCCTGTACGTCACAAAATATAATCGATCATAAGTAAAACAATCTTGTATTGAAATAATATAAACTTATATTAGCATAAAGATACGATTGAAATCTTTCTAAAATTAATAAAAAGATATAATACAACTATCAC
>DWBE01000122.1:0-10083 GCA_018230705.1 Spialia ferax
AGCTGTGTGTGATTAGAAAGTCATAACATTTTCGTTTTAATCACAGATCTTATCCTATACTTGCTGACCCGCGCAACATCATCTGCGTAAAACAGGGTTTAGGAATAAAGACAGCTGTTCTGTAAACGTAAACATTGTCGTTAAATTTTCATATTTTCTCGATTTTTTAATGTTGCGATGCGATCAATTCTCTTATTTTTTTTTTCATTCATAAGAACACTCTACTGACAATAATAAACACAGATAATGAAGAATTAGTGAAATCGTTCCGATCGTTCACCCGTGATGCGATGACAACAAAAAATAGCGATTCATTTATAATATATAGGTTAAGAACTCTCGCTATTTATTACCAAAATCTGTTACACATTGAACTAAGTAAATATTATGTGGATGTGAGTGTGCACGGACCAAGAGGGAAAATCTTTACTGCTTATCTACTTATTCGTATTGGTTATTGGACGTTATGAGAATGGAAAAGACCTATTTATGCATAATAAAAGGCGATTCTATCTTTTTCCTGTAACATAAGAATTTAGGACTGATATGCAAGGCTAAAAAAAGAACGTGAACATAACTTGGTAAACAGTCTCAGACTAAATCAACATTATTGCATAACAGGACACTATAACAGTCAGCAATAATTACGTATTTACGTAAACGGATATGAATTAAATATATTATGATAGTTCACTATCGTATAGCAAGGTCCTCGAACTGATACGTATTGTTAAGGTTACTTATACGTGTTATTTACATTATTTGTTGTCATATAAAATGTTGATATTTAAGCAAGTTATCGATTATGACGTCATATAAAAGCTTTCATTAATCTGTAATATTTTATAATTACTGTAACGAGTTTATGACTCAAGAAATTACATGACTTCATTCTGCAGCTTAAAAGCTTTATTTATAAACTGTATAGATAACAACAACCAGACTGAAATATTTGTGTTTTAATTATTTATTACCTATTAGTATCTTCTAGATTTTTTAAATGTTGTTTTTTAATAGATCTTTATATAGCTATTTTCATATTTGGGCAATGATTAGATGATGTCTCACTAGCCAGACAGTTTTGACCGCTTAGTTCTACCTTGCCAGACAAGCATCTGGGGTAGCTGTAGGTGGAAGTGTAAGGGTTAGATCAATAATTTTAAATTATTACCTATGTAACTATTTACATAATAATATGCATAAAATTAATGCTTAAGGTAGTTGTATCGCACACTTTGGCCCAGATTTGAGCGTGAATTTTAAAAACATACTACTTAAAAAAACCGACAAACTTTCAGGTTTTATAAAATAACCTTTGAAAGTAACCAAGTGTATAATTGATGATGATGACATTTGAAATAAGTACCTACCTATAACGATATTTGGTCCAATAACGTTATGCACAGAGCTCATAATATTTATGTCTGACGTTATCCGACCAACTTCTATAGTTCTATATGTTTTGTTAAAAAAATCGATATGATAATTGATACGCAATAAAACTAATTATAAATTTAAAAACTCTCGTCATTTTGCGACGCCATCTTGGACCGGCGGCCATCAACTATAACTAAAAATACCTTCGACTAATTCACCTTTTAAACAAAAAAAAATCAATATCGGTTAATCTGTTCGGGAGCTACGACGCCACAGACAGACACATCAAGCTTATAACACACCCCGTCGTTTTTGCGTCGGGGTAAAAAAGGAAATTGAAGCACGCAATCAGGAAAACGCTAAATAAGTTAATGTTTCTTTATAGATACTTATAACATTAGCTTTTTAGCGCGTAAAGCATTTTCTTTACCTCATTTCCATTACTTTTAGGATCACTGGTATAGAGTAGATTGACCTTATAAACACAACATTAATTGTTGTTTGCCCGCACTAGTGCAGGTTTGGACGCGAGGACAAGGTGCGATCATCTAACTAACGTCATAATAACATGCATAGAATACGGAATGATCGATTCTAAAACAACAATTATTGTTTCACAAGAGGACCGCCACGAAAGAACGCGAACGACCACAGCGGCGTGATAACCTCGCATTCCTTGCAAGGACGATGTACATGAATATTATCGCGTCTGCGATTAAGCAGAGAAGACAAGATACACATATACACCATGCTTATGGTTAACATGTCACAAAAATGATGAAGTGCTATTGGACAAGGCCACTATTAGTGATTATATAGCTTGTTTACAACCTATCAACTAACACACGATACATGGCCTACTAATTTTAGCATAGAATAGACTGGAATAGACTTAATATAAGATTGAGATTCGTTGCAAGCTGGTGTTTAATTTTTGCGAGTCTGTCAACCATCCATAGATGCAAACATAGACAATAACTAGACTAAGAATAGAAATCACTTATATTTCTGCCCCGGCGCCCGCCCCCATGGGGAATCGAGGGTATGGGGCCCTTACTAAGATTGCCATTAGATTTCAGACTAGCTTGGTAGCCACGACACCGTAACCAATAAAGCCCCGCTCCAATATAACGCCCAAATTCCTATTATTGTACTCAACGCAAGTAACTGATCGATGATACTTCTGTGCAAAATTGCACGATTCTGCTCACTACTAAGACTTAAGACAGTACCTACTAAGACTGTTTTTATCCAAACCCACCATTATAATTTTTCTTAGGTAGGTACCTGTACCCGTTACATCACTGACAGTGTATGTGTTGAAAAAATGTGCATTGTTAATAGTTGTTTTTTTGTAAAAAAAACTATTGAAAGTGACACTAACTCATCCAAAACACTAACAGCTACAATTTTTTTGCTTAGTTGACGCTGTTGTCATGGATGTGATTAATCGTCGTTGTTATCATTGTGTTTAAATAAAATATCCAAAAAAAAAACCCAGCCATTAGTCCCCGGATCCCGTAGAAACGTAATCCATTTGGAAATCCCCAATCGGTATGCGGATGAAGGAGTTTTAAGTGTTGAATAAAACAAAAATTCTAAGACATTTACTTTGTACAATATTTATTTTGATTGTTCAAAATTCTACTAAATTTCAATAATAGGACATTGGCTTTAATAGACCATAGACAGACAAATGTACTGTAAGTGCATAAAATAACAAATACTTTAACATTTCATTTTGTTGATTTCATTTAAACACTGGAACTGAAATAAATCAGATGAACTGTAATTAATTAATTATGGATCTATATTCTGTTAAAAGAACATTCCAATATAAAGTGGAATTAAGCGTGTGACTGGGAAATTAAGTAAGCCTTCAATCTTTTGTTGTTTAACGGATAAGTTTTTGTAAAACCTTGCAGTAACTGTTGTGCTCAATAGCGTGGTGTTATAATACCTTCACACGATTACGCGCCGATTACCAACACGTTCTAATGACCGGGGGATCGTTGGGATTCTAGCAATCCCATGTAATAAGTACATCAATATAATATGCTAGAGAGCTCACAATCACAACTTGATAAGCTCCCTCGAAGTTTCTCAGTTTTATGTTTCTAAATTTTAGACAAAGGTCCACTTCTCCCTCCAATGTGACAATGTGAATTTCATCGATCATCGATAAGGTAAAATACCTCACCTGCTATTAGTAGCAAGAAGGCTTCTTCGGACTGGAAAGTCCATGAAAATGACTATTTTACTATTTCGCATTACACTCAAACAAAACTCACAAAATATTGACGCAACATTAGATACTTACAGGATCCTTTTCCTTTTAATGTTGCGTCAATATTTTGTTTAATAATTTTATTTAGCGTTTACTGCATGAATGCGAGTGGTGAAGTCAGAATTCTCATAATAGCGGTGGTTGTAGTTGTAGCGATGACGGCGTTACTCGGTAGAAACAATGATGATGGGCGACTGATTCAAATGGTTGTAAAGATCGGGGGAGTTAGTGAGGGGATGTTAAGTATATTATGATAATCGACGTGAAAAATATGGTTTAAATAGGTGCAGAAGCAACAAAAATACTATTCACCATTACTGTTTTGGAGTTACTTTAATAAATTATTTCAAGGAGCCCTTGTTTAAATCATGTAAGAGACATGAATTATAAAAGACCCTCCAAATCCTGAATGATTCAATAAAATACAAAGATAGATCACGCGTCCTTGCCCGCTGGCGGTGTTGCAACAATCAGGAGGTGCGTCACAAGAACCCGTAGCGAATAGCAACGTGACTTAGCTTCTGTATTGCTTCTTTTAACCACCTCGTACAGACCTCTAGAATTTTCCTGTAAGGTAAGGACAAACGGTGCACCAACTTTTGGTGCGTACACTTACATTATTTAAAGCTCGTTGCCTGTTAAGTGAGCAAATATTACATGAGCGTTCACGAGGTTTTAATGTCAGACTTATGTAATTCACTTCATCAGTTTACAACAAAAAAATTACGACAAATAGTCTGCTGTCACCAATATTGTACGAAGATGCCAAACTAAAACATAAACACCAAAAAAACAGTAGGTAGCTGCAATTTAGAAAAGAGAGCCGAATATTAAACCATAATATGACCTTAATACCTATCTTAATACCTTTTTAACCTTGCAAAATAGACCGAAACAAAAAGTTTGTGAAACAAAATCATAAAGTTCTTACAAAATTAAAAACTGAAACACACTTGTTTCATGCCAGAGTAAAGCGTTAAAACAAAATTTTGTGTCTTATATCGGCAGCATGCAACCTCATATATATAAACCTTGGCGATTGTTGCAATACTCTCAGTACGACTCTAGTCGCTTTGCCGGTTGGAACGGGCGCGTCCTACGTCGCCGGCCACACGGAGATCGCGAGAGAGGCCTAACTCAAAATCGCTGAAGAGGCAAGATAAATCTGGTAGACATGTGGACCGAGTGAATGCAGTGTTCAGTGACGAAATATTAGTGACTAATCAAATTAGGCATTTAGGTGAGAACCTAAACAATGGATACCAAAGGCGCGGTAAGTGATGTGAACTAATCTAAACAAAAACAATGTATTTTCTTGATAACACACGTACTTCGCAATGTATATGCAACATTCGTAGACAAAGCAATGTTAAAGTTTAAGTTATTTATCTAAATAACAGTACTTAGTTAATTTTAGTTTTCCATAAAAAAATATAAAAACATTTATTTCTACGCTCGTAAAAGGTTTGCAATGATGTAAATCACTATGGGACCTAGATATAAAAATATTTGCACATATCATAATACATGGAAAAGAAAAATAATATCCTTAATGCTTGTTTCACCACCTTTCAATATATAGGTAGTGACATACTAAGTATCTCGATTATAGTACACTCATTGTTGGTACATAACATGACTTAAATGTCACGTTAACAACTGGCGAGTAGCCAACTTGAGATGAGACTAAGAAACAGGGTTGAACATGCCCTTACCCTTCTAAATCTAAAAACTGAAATTACACAATTAGTTCTTGTTGCGTTTGTGTTTTATCCGTGCTATTCTAAGGAAAGAGATTTGTCATTTATCTGTGCTATTATACGCAATTAGGGATAGATAGGTATCGCAATGGGAAAAGGTCGTCCTCCTATCAAAGTGATGTAAAAGCCAGATTTGGAGGAGTTTAATAGGGTGCAAGTAGTATTCTTCTTCTTCTTCCTGCCCTTGTCCCACCTTAAGCGGGGTCGGCAGAACATGCTCTCTTCCTCCACTCCTCTTTGTCACTCGTCAGTTTTTTATTCACTGCTTTCACTGCCATATCCTCTTTCATACAATCCATCTACCAATTTCATACATACTCATGTCGTAATGTGAGGTTTGCAAATTTTTTTTAAGACAAGCCGCCTGCCTGACGTCAGACCTCCTTGGGAATCCCATGCATTATAAGGAAGTATAGGGTAAGGAATAGTTTATTTGGGGGAGGAAAAAGGGGGATTTTGGATCTGTTTGTCACGGATTGAAACTATAATGTAAAAGAAAACAGAGCACGAGGTCCTAGGACCGCTACTCCCAATGTACCTTGACTGGTGGAGAGAGCAACCAGACAATACCCCCTAAGATATCACTTATAATTAAGTATATTAACCTGACGTTCGACGAATAAATGCAAAAATTTCCTCTTGAGCCTACTATTAAGCACCTATAAGATTATACCAAACATAGTTTTATCTACCACTCAAGAGATTTATATTGCCGACAAACGAACACCCACGTATCTTTCGTGCACCTAGTAACATCATTATTTTCCACGGGACTTGGAATGTAGCATGTTCCACCTATCAAAACAAGATTTTAACGCGCTTCGAAATATTCACATCCGCGTATTTATCGTGTCGCAAGAGATTTTAAATTGGACGATCAAATATTTTTGTGCTTAATAGAATACAAACAACGTTACATACAACAAGATAAATATCAACTTTATTGTTTTTAAATGTATTGTACAATATACACTTTTGCTAAAACGAAACATTATGGACAGGCAAGAGGAATACTCAATGAAGCAAACGATTAACGTTAATCAAAATTAAAACAAAACCACGACAATGTAAATTCAAAGGCTGCAAATCGACGCAAACACATTTAAGTATGTTTTCATTCAAATCAAGTAATCCAACATTTTGATAGTTCAAGGTTATTGACAATGAAGAAGTTTAAAAACGACTAAAAAGGCAATGACCGTCGCAATATTTTAATATGGAATCAAACAAAAACTATAAAAAGGTAGCTTGTTTACTAAATCAGTTGGTAGCAACAGCACAAGAATACATTAAGAGCGCGTGAAAACTAAAAATCTCCGAAATGATAAAACAGATTCTAATGACATACCTTAGCAGAGTATAAAAATATATCCTTTGCTTTGGTAAAAACATTTTAGTAAAACATTTTAATTGCAATTTTATGCCCGTAGGTATGAACATTTTGAAATCGTTGAAAGTTATTAAGGTTTAACGCAAATTATAAGTTTCAACGCTTCAAAACCTTAATCGAAATTTTTTTAACCCAGAATGAAAACCGTTGGATTGTAAATAAAAAAACAGATGAACATCTTAAGAACACTAAAGACAAAAGCCGGTAAAATTTGTTAATAATATAATATCGGAACTTTTAGAACAATTTAAAATAACACAAAGACTAGTCTAGACAACGTGGATAAGGTAGCATCAATTAGACCCGAAACAAATAGCACAGGGACTGACAAGTGAAGTTTGTATCGGCGGACGGCCTTCACATTTCACAACACCCGGACTTAGCGCACATCCACCTAACTAGACCTTCGGACTGCGGGTTACTCGAACGAAATATTGTTGAAAATAAGAGACAGTAAGCCAACAATACAACACTACAGCCGCTTTAAGTATCTGTCCCATAAATCCTAAATGTAGAATAATCCTTTTGAAATTGTAACCTTCATATATCATAGTTTTATAATTTTAAATGGTAGGATAGCTCATTTTCAAATCGGAAATCAGTAGGCAGGCACAGACAGATTTGGTACGGCAATGCATACCCCACAGACTTAAAACTGAGCTGAAATGTTTACGTAAATAAATAGCTAGTATCGATAGCGATATAGATTCAAATATAGATTCGATTCGATATGCTATATTTTGAGGGTTCATACTTATAAGAAATTTTTAGTTTCAGTTCAAACCATTCTATCGCCCCGTCATCGCCACCATTCAAACTAACGTTACGAAATAAAACAAACAAAATTATAGCGCTACGATGCCGATTAAGTGTAAAAGGTCATTACGGGTCGGTCACTTAGTCACAGATTAAAGAAAAATTCTAATCGTTGAAATTTACTTACGAGTACGGGTTTAATAGTCTTCTATAGATGAATTATTTCAATATAGTTAAGAGATGATCACAATATCCACCACAATTCCGCTTTAGGACATGAATTAGGGGAGTTGGGGCCTAAAACATGTTTTTCATTGGTTTGAGCCAATAAAAGAGTCAGGAAACATTTTACTCTTAAAGAAGAAGCAGGTCATTTTTATAATATTAAAAAGAAACGTTAGAAACTCCGTTGTTGGTGTGATGGGTAAAAACCCGATAATTTGTGTCACATTGAATGAAACGGCGCCTGTAGCATCTTGCTTGACCTAGTGGGTTAAAAATCAGGTCATAAAGCAATGCACGAAAAGTGAAAACTTATTGACCAAGATGATTCAGTGGTGGTTCTTTACAAATATAATAAATTGCATCATATAATATATGGCATAAGAAATGAAGAATTATATTAATAATAATCATAATTAATAATTATTATATGCTTCTTACACAAATAAATAAAATGAGGTAAGTAATATGAAAAGATAAAAGAAGTCGAAATTGACGTCTAACTTAAGAGAGACGTTGTATAAAACACGATTTTGTCAAATCCCTAAAAACTAATCTTTTGAAAACGTGAATCATAATTTATAAGCAAGTGACCTTAATCTCAATTGACACAACGTAAACAGACGAGTTGATATTTATCGTTCACTTAACATGATAGTCAGGAAGACTATTTCTACAAAGACACCAACTCGTCAAGGTAAAACCTTTTTGTATAGGATGTAGCCACCAAAAAGCTTTGTACTCTGTTGTTATGTTAATAAAAGACGTCAGCAAAATAAGGACTGTTACATAATTATAAGTGGGATACAAAAAAAAAATGTAACTTAAATCACTTGGTCATCTAATACTTGACAGACGTCAGCAATTGATGTCATTAAAGGCATCAATACAGGAATCCGGATGAGTAATTCACTCATGGTCACTTTTTCTATCGTAACATCCCACTCGAACTAAAGGTGTTGTAAGTTACTCTTATGACGCAGTAGCATAATTATTGACTTAAATAGGGAAGTGAACACTAAAGTTCATAGATCAATGATTTCTTAGAATTTTTTAATCGATGCACATACACGTATTTGATCAATCTCGCTAGCAAAAACAAAAAAATAACCATAGTCAATCGAAACTAGTTTGGAAAAGATCATTAGGTACAAACACTATTTGAGAATCAGTGTAGTTAAATAAGTACCATAATAGTAACAGTGATTTAAAGACTCGCAAACTGAATATCGATTTCAAAGAGAAATGAGGATATAAAAAGAAACATTATCTCAACAATACGAGATACAATTTACATATCTTTCTTTTACATAATATTTAAAAATCAATAGCTGTTCGTTTGCCTCGCCAAAACTCGAGAATGTCTAGACTGATTAACCTAATTTTTGTTTTGAAATGTTTGTTGTAGTTTAAGGAAAGTGTATGTATATTACGAAGAACTGTGGACTGGCTGTCATATCGCTAGGTATATGGTTCGTCAAAAATGCCAAAGTAACATTTTACGTGGACGTAGGCGCGGGCATAAGCTACTAATATTATAAAGAGGAAAGGTTTTTTTTTGTATTTCTGTGATGAATATATTCAAAGACTACTGGACCGATTTTGAAAGATTTTAAGACGCAGACAAAGTTGCGTTGGTCAGCTAGCTAGAAATAATCTTATATACTGTAATTATAATTGAAATAAGTGGTTTACATTTGCTTTTGGCCATTTTGTTTATACCTACCTAGTACCTAACTCTGTACCTATTTGTTTCCGTTTTGCATATGAGTGTAGTTAGATTGTAAAGCACTTATCGTTTACTGCAGTGATGCTTTACTCCTGTCTTGTTTGGGTGAGAAACCACATCACTTCAGGGGACGTAAGCTTTTAGTGTGGAAACAAGATAGAATATCAGAGTCTAGAATATCAGCGCAACTGCATATTAAACAGTTGTGTTGTATTGTAATAAGAACCTTATCATAGGGTTGAATTATATGTAAGTTGAATAGAGGCAAGGGGAATAAATTCAAGAAGTAATACGAAAAAAAAAACAATTACGCGTATTGATTTACTTTATTATTAAGAAAGAAGCATAATTAAAATAGTATAGACTGTGTAGGTATGCCCTTGCCAATTATAGAAGTTTATTAACATTGACAATTGACAATTTAATTATAGAAATTATAGTTTAGTATCACCTAATAAATATAAATTTGCATTCCTCTTTAAGTGAGGAAAAGATGCTCTACAAACATTTTATACTGTACCAACATTGAAGAAATTATTTCCTCAAACATGTCGCTTATTAA
>DWBE01000123.1:0-10077 GCA_018230705.1 Spialia ferax
GGTGTATTTTAATAAAACACCAAATTCGGGCACCATTTTATTTGCAGAGCATTGACAAGAAGTTAGCAATCGACAATGAACACAGACAACAAACTCTCTCTAGGGTTGTACTAACATCTATAATAGTGTAGGGATGGGACAACAATCTTAACACAGCCCCTCAATTTAGAGAATTTATAAATAATTACATAGTAACAATAACATTCCTAAATTGCTCAAACAAGATAATAACCAGACCTAAACTATTATAACCTCATTACAATACTTATAAAATATTCACTCTACATAACAACATTTATTTTCTTTAAGTCCTTCTGCAATACAAACAATAAAATTAAATTTTAAACAAAACTACTGGTTGTTTTCTTTATCCTATAACCTTACACAACATAAACTAGAAATACATATTATTATGTCTCAAAGCTAACATAACATCACACATGAAATACCTATACCATATAACATCATTCAACAACTTGTTTTAACATAACATAGTTTAACACAATGCTTAAATTAAATTCATCTTAGTACAAAAATAAACATGTTTTTGAATAGGTAGTGACTTTGTAAATATATCTGAAATATTCTCATTAGTAGGTACATATGAAATAAATACCAATTTCCTATTAACCAAATCTTTTATAAAATGATATTTAATCTCAATGTGTTTAGAAGATTTAGTATTCATTTGATTCTGAATTAGTTTTATAGTACTTTGATTGTCAATTAACAAATGAGCTGAAATAGTATTATCATTCAAGAAATCAGAGAGTAATCCTTTAATATGAATAAGTTCACTCACTGCATGTGCTCCTGCAACATATTCTGCTTCAGCTGTTGAAAGTGCTGTACATGTCTGCTTCCGAGAAAACCAAGTTATTAAATTCTTACCTTGATATATAGCACACCCACTTGTGCTTTTACGATCGGTTCTGTCAGCAGCCCAGTCAGCATCCGAGTAAGCTTCAAGTTTATTAATATCACCTGATTTTATATATAGCAGCCCCTGATTCAAAGTTCCTTTGAGGTAACGCAATATTCTCTTACCTGCTAACCATAATTCTTGTGTTGGTTTGTCTAAAAATCTGCTTAAATAAGTTACAGCAAAAGTGATATCAGGTCGGCTGTTCATTGCAATGTATAATAAGGATCCTACTAATTCTTTAAAAGGTACATCAATCACATCTGATGCTGATGGAATGCTTGCATTGAAATTCACTTCCATTGGAGTCTTACTTGTTTTACAATCTTGCATATGAAACTTTTCTAATAATCTCTTAATCATTTCAGTTTGTCTTATTTCCAATGTATCCTTTTTTCTTATTATTTCTAATCCTAAGTATTTCCTCAATTCTCCTAAATTCTTGACTTTAAATTCGTTTTCTAAAGCTTTTATAGTCTCTTCATCATTTCCGAGATATAAAATGTCATCTACATAGAGTAAAATCCAAGTTTTTTCTTTTCCATATAAACACATGTCATGTTTTGACTGTATGAACCCTTTCGTAGTTATAAAATCATGAAACCTTTCATTCCAGCATTTTGGAGCTTCTTTTAGTCCATATAAAGCCTTTTTCAATTTCAGTACTTTGTCTTCTTTTATTTTTACACCTTTTGGGCATTTTATATAAACATCAGTATTCAACTTGCCATTCAAGAACGCTGTTGGTACATCAAACTGCTGTAGTTTTAAATCTTGTTGGACGGCTAAACTTAACATTAATCTGATAGAAGATAGCTTGGCCACTGGTGCATAGTGATTATCGCAACTTGGTTGTTGGAAACCTTTTGCGACCAGCCTTGCCTTTTTAGTGCCATCCTGCTTAGTCCTAAAAACCCATTTTGTATCTATAGCTTTAGTTCCCTTTGGTAGTGTAGCCTCTTCCCAAGTTTTTAATTTTATCTGGGAGTTTAACTCTTTCTGTATTGCTTTTTGCCAATCTTTATCTTTGATAGCATCCTCATACTCTTGTGGATCTCCTGAAATTAAACAATATACGGTATAGATCTCACAAGCTTCTAAAAATTTTCTGGGCTTTTGCACAAGTCTTCCTGATCTTGTCTTATACTGTTGTATGTCTTGTCTATTTTCTTCTTCTTGACTGATATCTTCTATTTCCTCATTATCTACTTGGTTCTGTATGTCTTCTTGAATCTGCTTTATATTTTCTCTTTCTTCTGGTTCTTCCTCCAAATGATCTTCAACATCTATAACATATCTATTTTCTATCTTTTTCTCTTCTTTATATTTTATTTCATTCTCGTCAAATCTGACATCTCTCGATACGACTATTTCATTGGTTTCCGGGTCCCAAAGTCGATATCCATTTGTGCTATATCCAACAAACTTCATTTCTTTAGCTCTTTGTTCTAGTTTTTCCTGTCTGGGTAAAGTATGTACCCAAGCTTTTGATCCAAATACCTTCAGTCTTGAAAGATCTTTATGTCCAAACATCCTTTCAGCTGGTGTCTGAAATTTAATGGCAGAAGAGGGACATCTGTTGATCTGATACACGGCACACCTAACTGCTTCGCCCCATAGTGATTTTGGTAACCCTGTCTCAATGAGTAATGTTCTTGCTCTGTTATAGATATTTCTGTTCATACGTTCTGCAACTCCATTAGATTGTGGGCTGTAGGGTGTAGTAAACTGCTGAATGATCCCTTTATCATTACAAAATTTGTACAGTTTTTCATTTTTAAATTCACCCCCATTATCACTCCTAATCTTCCTAACCTTATTTCCTGTTTGTCTCTCCATTCTATTTATATATTCAATGAGCCTATCTGTTGCATCGCTTTTCCTCTTTAGTAAATAAACCTCACAAAAATGTGTGTAATCATCTATTATAATATGATAATATATCTCACCTGTAGATGTAGGAGTAGTTACTGGACCAGATATATCAGTGTGAATCAATTCACCAATGTGATGAGAGCGTGGCTTCCAAGTGTTAGTAAATGGTAACCTTGTTGACTTACCTTTCATACATGAATCACATGGTTTGTCACTGTAGGGTAATTTCATCATCTTTAGCTGTCTTCTGTTGGCATGGCCTAACCTTTGATGCCATATATCACTTGAAAGTAGGCATTTATCTTTTTTGAGAATGGTGTTTATAACATACAATCTACCTTTATTATTTCCTGTAAATTTATATTTAGAGTTAATAATTGAAACACAGTTATTTGAAAATTCTACTTTGAAACCTTTTTCTAATAATTTTCTGACAGACAGTAAGTTGTGTGACAATCCAGAAACAATTAAACCTTCTACTTCAATGAATACATTATTGTAATATAAACCCAACTTTCCCTTAATTTTACTTGTTAAGTGTTGACCATTTGCTACAAAAATCTTTATTTCCTTATCTAAATGTTCTATTTCTGACATAAATGGCAAATACTGTGACATTAACAAATGCTCTGTAGCACCAGAATCAACTACTAATTGAACGCAATCACTTACATAGTGTTCAATATCACCCGTACTGAACGCTGTGAATGTTACTGGATTTCCATTTTCATCATTCTCTGCCTGCGCCATCCTTCCAGATTGTGATGAGCTTCTCCGGTATCTTGATGAACCTCGACCTCTGCTCGACCGACTCGCACCTCTGTAATATCCTCGTGGCTGACCTCTTTGTAATTCTCTCTTGTTCTTGCACTGATACGCCTTATGTCCTTCTTTTCCACAATTGAAACATGTCATGAAACTTTGAGCTTGATTATCCTGCAACTCCACCTTGGTACTCTCGTTCTTGAGTTCAGCATCAAGTAGTTTGCTTTTCACATATTCCACAGTCAACTCCATGTTTGTGGTCTCAAGGGCAGCAATTGTGGTATTGTACCTCTCTGGCATGGTCAAAAGAAGGTGACATACCTTATCTTGTTCGCTTAATTTACTACCAGTTTCCTCTAGTTGTCTGATTATTGAATCAAACTTTGTGAAATGTTCATTCAATTCTACATTAGCGTCACACGTCATTGTGAGCAATTTCTTTCGGATGTACAATGCTGAAAGAGTACTTTTTCGCTCGAAAACTTTTCTCAAATTGTTAACCATATCTTTGGCATTTTTAGCACCTCTTACGTACTCTAAATACTTATCTGGTAGGCTTGATACTATTATACTCCTCGCCCTAGCATCCTGTTTCTTAAACGCCTCCGAAACTTTAACATCTTCAGCTATCCCTTCCTCGATAGCCTGTTTGCAATCTTTGTCTTCAATAATGCAAGAGATCCTAAACATCCACGAGCTGAAGTTCGTACCATTAAATTCAGGCAACAATTTTCTAGTTGCTTCGTCCGCCATTTGTTTCAATCTTCTTTTGTCTTGTCGGCCGGCCGAAATTTTTTCCTTCGAATTTTCTTTCTTCGCTTCCCGATACTTCTCAATTCAATTATATGAAATCTTCCATCCTTCTTACTTTTTCAGTTATCATGGTTGCGGCGCAGTGGAAGCGTATTGGTTTTATAAGGTGTATTTTAATAAAACACCAAATTCGGGCACCATTTTATTTGCAGAGCATTGACAAGAAGTTAGCAATCGACAATCAACACAGACAACAAACTCTCTCTAGGGTTGTACTAACACCTATAATAGTGTAGGGATGGGACAACAATCTTAACAACTTTTAGGGTTTCGTAAAAATACATTTTCTGGGTTCCCTATACTTTAGAACTGATACTCAAAATTTTATTTTCATCAAAACCGCGTGTGGGGTATTCACAAGAAACATGAGGGTTTTAACATCATTTTCTAAACTTTTGAAACAAGACTGAAGGAAGACTGTATTCCACAGATTATGTAACTAAAGTTTTTAGTTTTGTGTTAAAATTCAGAAACTGGTTTTTTCAGCATGTGTATGGCAAGGTACCCAAGGTACTAAAATTAAGATTCTGAAGTTCAGATTGTGACTTTTCAGATGTTTGTGGCCGCCCATAAACCGTAAACCATCTACACGACTTGTACAACCTTAGACTATTAATACACTATTCTCTGTCTACGTGTACAACTTTTATCTATTCTATCAACTCAACGACGTGACGTTGATCGGTGTTGGCACTAATCACGCCACGCTTTGTAAATAAGCCATCAAAAAACTGATTATACATTTGAGTTACATAAACTTAGTAGTATTGTAAAATAGAAATTATATTATTCTTTTCATATTCTTTTATAATGATAAACTATTCATACTCATTATTCATTCATCTGATTGAACGAGAACTGAACGCATCACTATTACTTTAAATATGGCAACATTATTTTACAAAGTGACATTTTCACAGCTACTACTGAGATTTGACATTTTCATTCATATCATACTATGTACCCTACATACCTACATACATAACACCAATTATCACTTTATTTATAAAAATCTTTGTGGTTGGTTTGTTGTGTTATGTGTTCCTAGTTCTAAGTACGAAATGTACGAATAATAGCGTTATTTATTTGCTACCGGGTAAATAAGTGTTTAAAAATGTCAATATTCGGCACTAAAAGTTAGCCCAAACGGTATGATCTAAAATTGGTTTTGTTGTAATATTTGCAGAATATTTGAAGTTCCTGCACAGTTGCTTAAATCGAAATATGTATGTATACACTATGAGTCTATGACATAAGTAAATGGTCACAAAGGCTAATCACTAAACAAGTAAGTTTGTAAACAAATTATAGTAGGTACCTATCCTATTTGTATTACTTTGTAACGAGGCCGTAATGTTTTACATAGTGATAAACTAGTCGGAACTGGGAGAACATACCTTTTCTACATCAATATTGTGCAGAGTATGCGATACTGTTGGTTTAACTTATTTGTAAGGATGTGTCACTATGCAACTAAATCAAATATTTTAATTTATAACAACTACTGCTATTTGTTTTGAGAGACCAGTTTTGTTTGACAGTGGTATGTAGTTTACTTTGATTATATAGTAAAGGTAGTTTTTAATTATAAACTTAAGTGAAGGGAGTAAAGGTGTGTTTTAATTATGTAGCTACATACTATGCATTGTAAGATAAAACATTTACAATCATTGTGTTAAAAATAAGAATATGCCAGTGAAGAGTGTACTTTCATTATTTCTTACAATTTCTTGTTTTTGTGTATAGTTTAAACAGTGTAGTTGTAGTTATCTGTATGTGTTTAAGTTAAATTTTTTACAGAATTCAAAATGAGGGAAGAGGAACTTAAATATATGTTACATCTTTTGGACAATCTGACTGAGGAAATATTTGACGTAAGTTTACCTTTATTGCACATCAATGAAATTTGGACATTTTTTTTGTATTAATGCAATTAACCAGTTAATTGAGTTGAAATCACAGTTTTGTAGTTAGAAACTATGAACTAGCTAACTTCATCAGCATAAAACAGGAATCATTGGCATAACATACTGAACAAAAATGACTGTTAAACATTGTCGATAAGTTTTCTTATTTTCTAGTGTTTTTTAATGTTACAATGAACTTTCTTAATTTTGTCATTCATAAGAACACTCTCCCAATAATAAAAAAAAAATAAAAAAATTAAAAATAGGGAAATTGTTGCAACTATTTTCCCGTGATGTGATGACCATGAGAAATAGTGATTCATTTTTATATTATAATATATAGATAAAGAAGAACAAAAAATACATGTGGTGTACTAGTGCATTAATGTATGCTCATTTAAGAAGTAGCTTAACTGATTTACTTGTAGTTTCTATTATTGTAATGTGGTAAACTTCAATAAACATCTCCTGTTCAGTCATCTCATACTTTAAAACAATTATATCAATTACAATTTATCTTTTGTCTAATTTGCAAGCAAAGTTGTCATGGGTACTTTATATTTAAGAACCACTTGTAGATAATTATAAAATAAATTTATATTTACAGGAAATTACACAAGTTTATGAGGATTTGCAACAGGGGAAACAAATTGAATTATTTTCAGAGAAATTACTAAAATTTTTTGAACATAATTTAAAAAACAATCCAGTAACAACATCAACTATATTGTCCTATTTACAAGAAAATTTATTTGAAAGTGATGCTAATGTGGAAAGATTACAAACCCTGTACTTGAATATACTAAAACAGGAATTTAGTGATGTCACAAATATAGATAAATTAATTACATTATTATCTGTTGTAAAATGGAAGGAAAATTTCATACAGTGCTTCACCAAGGACATAATTAAACAAATGCCAAATGACCTTTTTAGACAACATAGAAAACAACTTTTAATCAGTTTGCTGCTTCACGGAAAGCCAGAACTCCTAAAAATTGCTTCAGACTTAATGCACAAGAGTGAACCACAAAAAATATTTAAATTAACTGCAGATTATATGCTTGAATTGTGCTACCAAGATAAATTACACTGGCTAATTAAAGCAGCTGAAGTTTACAAACAGCAACTACTTGATATGAAGAATGTTACATTTGAAATTAACAGCTTCAGCAAACAAATCCTTATTCTTGTCCTTATAGATTTAACAAATTGTCCTGAAACATATGACTTGCCATCACTGGTGCATCAGTTAACTAATATATTTTCAATACTAGATAATTATACAACTGTAGATCATCAGCTACAGTTTTACATGACTGAAGTAAAAAGAGAATTGACTGTGATCAAATTTTGCTTAGAAAATAATTGTAAAATTATGACAACATCAATATTCAGCCAGGTTTTAGCGCAGAGTGCACTGACCGTAATATCTCAAGTGTGTAGGCTGTCAAAAGTCGATAGATATAAGGTATCAAGACTACTGAATACAAATAATGATTTTATTAATGAGCTGATAACACTAAGCAATAAAATTGATAGTAAAATTATGAAGCAAGCTGACTTGAACTGGGATATTTCCACATATAATGGTTACTGTGTAATAACAAAAATAATAGATGCCATAGTAACATCATCTGAAGGTGAAGAAAATACTCATGAGTTTACATCTTTATTTGATGATATAAAAAGACTTATTTTATCAATACAACCATTGCAATATACTATTGAAATTATAGAAACAATTTTTTCATGTCTTTTTATAAGATATGAATATTTTTCGTGTCCTGAACACAATCAGGAGTTTCCCTGTGGAACCCACTCAGAATGTTCATACTTCTATTCAAAGAAGCAAAACAAGGTCCCGAAAAGTGTTACCAGCTCTAGTTCAGGCTTCATGTGTTCGCCATTAATCACTCAAAATATTCTGAATACTCTTAAAATGTGTCTAGAAATTTTGCTGGATAAGCACGATAATACCATTTCTGATGCAAATGAACAAATAATGGCAAGATTAAAACAAATTACAAATGTGGTTAATCATTCATTGTGGAAGATGCAGTTGGTCTCAACTCTTTCTCCTGACATCAACCCATTGCAGCTTAAATTGTGTCTAGATTATGTGGAAGTTGATCAGAGCAGTGAGGATGAAGATTGTGAAGTTGATGTTAAACCAACCAAAAAGAAGCCTAAATGCAGAAGGCGTCACACCAATTCGAAACTTGATACAGATCATAACATGCTTGCATCTACAATTTCAGCTTCAGATGAAGGTAAGAAAAAATAGGAAGAAACTTGATTCACAGAATAAGATAAATTTACATTTACATATTAATATGTAACACAGGTACATACATAATACGTACATGTATACATAATATATTTAGTAAACTTGATAAATATGGTGCATACTTGCATTACTTGCATGTTGATTCACATTTTTTTTGACAAGCCGCTACCTACAATCGTTGTCTGTGTGGACTTAGAAAACAGACAGAAGTTCTAAAAATCATTTATTTTGAGTTAATAATGTGATGAATAATGATATTTTTTTCATATATCTTCAATGTAAATATGTATATTTTTTTACATTTTTATTGTATTAAGTATTTCTTTTTCAGCATATGCATCTAAAGAAAATATGATTGATTTCATATCAATAATGCTAGCTAAGCCAACATGTTTAGTAGCTTTGGCGTTATATCACAATGATTTTTCCAAGGCAAATCAAATTTTGGAGGTAAGTTTTATGAGCGATATGCATTGAGTTGGACTCTGTCTCTTTTAAGAGAACTTTTTTTAAAAGAAATTTAAATTTAATTTCAATTCTATTTCTTCCGTATGTGCAATATTTTACAACTATTTATATAGGTACTTGTAGACTGCGTTCCACAGAGGCCATTCACACACATTTATCGCGCTCAGTCTATTATTGTATGTAAAACATGTGTTCAAATAAAAATGTTCATCTTTCTGATTGCAAATTATTACGACCTATTTTACTGATATGCCTACAACCCTTTTTCATAGCTCATTGCTGAGTTGGGTTTCTCCCACAACCGGGAAAGACTGATATTAATTAGTCTCTTTACTATTATTGTGTTCGAATTGGACCATTTGTCACAATTAAATGTTTGTTTTCAGATGTTCGACTTAGCTGACTCTGAGATCGCGACCGAAGTCACGTTTACAGAACAATTACGTAATTTAGTTTCAAAGATTAAAAACATTCTTTATTATAGAGATTGCAGTAGATATGCTACTAAGGAACTTTCAGCTTTATCGGTTGTAGCCACTGAAGTAATGGGACTCGTAGAAGGGTTCCTTGCTTCCAACAGGGCTCCTAATTCCTTTGATATTATCGAATTAGGCGCTCGCCATCCTCATCTTCATTTATATAACCATCAAAACGCACCCTTCATAAATGCTGTAGATATTTTACTTAGTAGTGGTCTAAACAGAGAAATCACTTATGGACTGATAAACGTAGTAGAAAGGAAGCTAGCTGAGGTTCGAAGCAGTACAGATATTGCTGCTGTCAAGAAAACTAACTACATAAGATTTGTTGAAGACATCGCTAGCGTAACTTTTGAAATATTCGGTAATACAGATAAGTCTTTCGATTACGTAGACAACATCTGTGGATTAATCACTGACTGTCGAATACCTATTAAACACAAAGAATTTTGTAAACTGAATCAGCTTTCCAAGGAGTTGAGACAATCGTGTCAAGATTTAGGCATTGTTATAAACCCAAATGATTCCGAAAAGCTGGATGAAAGTTTACTTCAAAAG
>DWBE01000124.1:0-10072 GCA_018230705.1 Spialia ferax
TAAGTACGAGTAAGTAAGTAAGTACTTCATGTACTTCTGTTAGGTAGTCAGACTTCACAAAATAATCAACTAGGAACTTAGGTTCTAAAACATTGCATTTTGCATTAAAACTTTGATAAAGCTAAGAAAGCAAAACAACGCGCTGCCAACTACCCCAACGGTTGTTTTGTTTCGTCATTCCGGCTCTCGGAGATCCAATCAATACTTGCCGAATGCGGAGTCCCCTCGCTGACGCAACTTGTTGGCAAACGGTAAGCTACATAGGAATTACAAATGGTGCAATATCGTAGCTTGGGACAGGTAAGGAAGTACCTGCTTTGTGACGTTGTTGAGACCAGGATTTAAAATTTGGGCTCTTAATTAATTAGGAATGCTAAACATAGGTTGTTTTTAGATAGAAGATTATGTACCATTTATAAATAGCATAATTATTTCGAAATGTTTTTAACATTACCTATTTGGGTACCTACTAACTTCAGTGCTTTGATTATAATTCTCATATCCTAATCAAAGCTTCAGTATTACTATTATATATTTTTATACTTACCTTCCAATACAGGCATTTGTATTACGGATTCCCTTGTAATGGATTCGAAACGTATTTCTTCTGTGTTACCTGCAAAAACAAGTTACAATTTTTTTTTTAATTTAACGTGCCTATTATTCCGTATTGGAGCAGAGTGGTGGAAAATGCGACGCAATTCCGTTTGGCTAATTGTTACGATAATATGACAGAATATCTACCTAATTTAAGATCCGTAGTTTGAAGCAAGCTATAGGTACCTAGTTTAGATGCGTATTCTTATGCTTAGAAATAATATTGTTTCCATGTTTCCGACATCCTTTTACACAAGTTATTCTGAAACTGGCAGGCGCCAATGTTGATAGGAAATCCTTATCAAAGCTAAAATTTCCATTTGCCTACCTATACCTACATACATACCTATTTATAATCTAGCTAGATCTATTCAGTGGCGGATTTACAAATTTGCCGCCAGAAGGCTATTCAATTTTTCCCGCCCCTACTGACCTTTGAAATTCAATATGCTAGTTTAGTTCATAATCATTATTAATTATGAACACAAATTCAAATTACCTACACAAAATAATGTGTACGTGTACCTAATCGGGTGAGTTTGGGTAAGTTCGGAAGGTTTTGGCCAGCCAACTGATAAATTGCCACTGGATCTATTATCCTTGAAACCTAAAATGTTCTATCTAACAACTATAACATATTGAGATGTTGCAACTTCCAGCAAAAGCTACCTACCTGCTGAAATCTGAAATAAAGAAATTACAAGTATTCAAAACTGAGTTAGAGGCAGAACGAAATTGTCCCGTACGATCATGTCCCGTTAAACAATGAAAATTAGTGCTTAATATGTGTGTTGACTTCGACAAATTATCATCTACCTGAGCACACAACACACAATTCATAAAGCCACATCTCGACATGAAGTACAGAGAAAAACAAGTTCTACAGAGTACTACAGACAGAGCAAACGACACACTTGCTTTTGAAAGTTACATGGTTAGAATTTTAAGAATTTTGTATCAAGATTTATGTATGACACATTTTGCCATTTACAATTCTTCTTTGAAAGTGAGGGGTCTTTGGTATCGTAGGGCAAAATTCTTTTGCAACCTGAGGTGGCCTTCAAAACTATGGGATACTTTCAATGCAGGATTTAAGTAAGTACCTACCTGAAAAACTTGAAGCTTAGAGCGGCAAATAGTTTACAACTTTGGGGCGGCAATTGTTTACCTACTATACTGTATAAATGTATGTAATACTTGCGGGTAGTAGTAGGTAAGTACTTTGTCTCAACCCTATTGTTACAAATAACATCCCTAATAAAATTGTATCGTACATCAATATGTTTTGAACGTTTGTGAGACTGTTGGTTATTTGCCAGTTTTAAGGCACTCTGGTTATCATTATACAACACTATTTTATAACAATGACCTGTTATCTCTAATTCTAAATTTTGCAAGTATATGGCTTCTCTACAAGCTTCTGATAAAGCCATATACTCAGCTTCACAACTGCTTAATGCTACTGTTTTTTGTTTCTTACTTTCCCAAGAAATGGCAGACCCACATTTCATAAAACAAAATCCTGTGTATGATCGCCTGTCACTGGCATCACTAGCCCAGTCAGCATCTACAAATCCATGAATTTCTGCCTTTTCTTTGGAATATCTTAAGCAATAACTTTTAGTTTTTAACAGATATTTTAAAATTCGTTTTGCATAATTCCAATGAACATATGAATATGAGTTATTAAATTGGCTTAGGTAGCTTACTGAATATGCAATATCAGGTCGGGTCAGTACAGACAGATACATCAAACTTCCAATTAGTTTTTGATATGGTAACTGGGAATCTATAGTATCAGATTTTTCAATATTTAGCTTATATTCAATGGGAGTATCAGCTGTGTTACAATCAGTCATATTGAACCTTACAAGTAATTGCTCAATATAATTCTCTTGATCTACTGTAATTGCATTTTCATTTTTGTCTAAATTTATTCTCATACCTAAGTACTGCTTGACTTGACCCAGATTTTTTATTTTAAATTTCGTATTCAAAGCGTTTATCAGACTATTAGTCTCAGACATATTATTAGAAAAAATTAGAAAATCGTCCACATAGACACCAACAATAATCTTGTTATTAGAACTGTGACCTTTCATGAAAACACAAGGTTCATGTTTACTTTTAGCAAACCCTAAACTAAACAAGGTTTCTTCTACTCTTTGATACCAAGCTAAAGATGACTGTTTTAAGCCATAAACAGCCTTCTTTAACTTTAATACTTTGTTTGAACCTTCATTCATTACAAAACCTTCTGGTAAACACATAAATATATTTTCCTTTAGATAACCATTGAGAAACGCTGTGGTTACATCTAAATGTGTAATATCCATATTTAACTCTACACTTAATGCTAATAAAAGTCGTAGAGTTGAATGCCTAATTACTGGTGAGAAAGTTTCTTGATAGTCCACACCGGCTTTTTGTGTAAAGCCTTTAGCAACGAGTCTAGCACGGTATCTTATTTTATTTTCACAATCAAGTTTCTTTTTAAGAACCCATTTGCACTGCACTACACTTACATTATCTGGAGCATCAACAATTTCCCACACCTGATTGTCCTTAAAAGATTGCAGCTCTTCCCCTATCGCCTGCAACCACTGTTGTCTCTCAGGACCACTGATAGCCTCTGCATATGTCAATCCATCTTCTTCAAAGGACGTAGCACAGACATTTGCATAGCCATATCTTACAGGAGGCCGTTTCTGCCTTTTTTCTCTTGTGCTAGTCTGTGGATCAGGCAGGATATTTTCATTATGACTTTTCTCAGAAGTCATGTGATCATCAGGTACATCTTTAGTCTGTGACTCACTTGAGCAGCATGGTATATTTTCGAGATCATCAATTTCATCGTTTTCACCATCCATATATTCTGAGCCACTTGAACTTGACTGGTCAGACTCTAATTTTACCACAGATTCCAAAAACGATTCCCCCACTGAATCTGTGTTCTCTATATAAACAGGGACAGTTTCTTCTCTAACCTTCTCCTGGATCACAACATCTCTACTTGTTGTAACTGTGTTCTTCTCTGGATCATAAATTCTATAACCCTTGATGTTCTCACTGAAACCTACTAGTATGTGCTGTTTTGATTTTTTGTCCCATTTATTTCTTTTTTCTTTAGGTATGTGCACCATCGCAGGGCTCCCAAATATACGAATGTGCTGTAAATTTGGTTTTTTACCAGTCCAAACTTCATATGGAGTCTTTTCAATACCTGAAGCTACTGACCTATTTTTTAAGTAGACAGCTGTATTTGCAGCTTCTGCCCAAAACTTCTTTTCTAGATCAGCTTCGAAAAGCAAGCATCTCGCTCTCTCCACAATAGTTCGGTTTGATCGTTCACTGAGTCCGTTTTGCTCTGGTGTATACGGGTTAGTTTTGTGATGAATCACACCTTCATTTCTTAAGTAACTTTCAAATTCATTGCTGCAATATTCACGGCCATTATCCGTTCTTAATATTTTTATTTTTTTATTTTGAAAATTTTCTACCATTGCTTTAAATTCTTTGAAGTATTTTAACACCTCACTCCTGTTCTTAAGAAAATAAATAAAAGTCATTCTGCTATAGTCATCAATGAATAACAGAAAATATCTTGCACCACCTATTGACTTACTTTCCATGGGGCCACATATATCTGAATGAATAATTTCAAGTATCTCTGATGATCGTGAACCTGTAGAAAAAGGTAACCTTGACTGTTTTCCTTCACAGCATGTCTTACAACTTAACTTGCTTGTTGTAAATGTGTCTGGATAATCCATTCCGTCAACTATTCCACCACGCTTCATCTTATTCATGTCACAGCTGTTAATATGACCAAGCCGCTTGTGCCATATTTCCCCACTTACTGTGTTTGAAGTCAATAAACATTTCTGAGTTTGTTGGTTAACTTTGTAGACACCATCAATAAGATCCGCATCAGCAACCAAATCACCTGCTTTGTTCCTTATTAAGCATCTTTCTGGTTCAAAAATAACACTGTTGCCATTCTTAATCAATTCACTGACTGATAACAAATTTGTTGTGAGACTAGGAACACATAATGCATTCTTAATTGTTATGTTGTAATTGTAGCTAGTTGTTATATCTATGTCACCTGTGCATAATACAGGAACTTTTGTTTTATCTGCGATGATTATTTCTGGTAAACTAGATGAATAATCTGGATTTTTTAACCAACTTTCATTTGCGGTCATGTGTGTGCTTGCGCCTGAATCAATGTAGAAATCACTTTTACTGAACTTGCCACTGAGAAATACAACATTAAACGCATTGCTCTGCTTCTTGTTGTCCTTTTTCTCGTTCAAAAGTGGACATTGATTACGGTAGTGGCCTGTCTCTTTGCACCGATAACAAGTAATTATTTTCTTTGTTGTTGATTGATTCGTGTCATTAGATTTTGACATTTGATTGTTACTTGTGCTACTACGAGGTTTCTTTTTCTGCCAGCTTTTGGCTGCTAGTGCTGAATAACGCTCCGTTTCACCCACGTCAGCAGATTCCATATCAATTAATTTTGTTTTGATTGAATCTGCAGTGATTGGAATTCCGGAGTGCTCGATTGCCATAATCATTGGCATATATCGTTCTGGTAGTCCAGCTAACAGCAAAGAACCTACCCATTCATCATTGATTTTGAATCCTGTTCCACTTAAACGTTGAGCTGTTTCGGTTATTTGAGACACATAACTGGTCATATTTTCGCAGTTTTCTAATCTTATAGAAATTAAATGACGTAACAATGTAATCCTTCTCGAAAAACCTGAATCGTCGAACAATGATCGTAATTTTTTCCACAATTCTTTCGTAGTTTTTGTTTCCTTTATGTGCACAAATAAAGTCGAGTCTATAGTCAAAATCAGTTTAGCTCGTGCCTTTGCATCAGCTGCTGCCGCTGCTGTTTCGGTACCTTCTTCTTTCAGATAAATATCAGCACCTTCCAGAACCAGCAAATTCTCGACGGCGAACGCCCAATCATCAAAATTTTCGCGTCCCTTCAACTTTGGCACGTTTGCAATATAATTCGAACTCATTTTTTAACTTTTTTAAAACACAAAACGCACGAACAACAACTATTTTACTTGTTAAAACCGTATTTTTTCGCCCATAACCTATTAATTAAAACACACGAGGTAGCGGTTGACACATGACAGGGTCTTTTTTATTTCAAAACCACCGAAGACATTACTATGACATGACATGGCTACCTATAGAATAAGTTTTACATAATTCTAGACAGATGGCGCCACACATCTCATTTTGATATCAGCATAACAGTAAGCAAATACTTTGTATCAGGCGACCTCAAGGTATATTTTGTATTGGACCTCAAGCCTCAAAGCTGAGGCCGTGAAGGAGATCTGTTACGCAACCGGCAGATGTCCCCATTCCTCCGACCGAAATATCCGTAGCCTCGACGTGATAGGATTGGTCCAAGTTGGAAGCTTCAGCATTTCAAGAATTTAACATTCCAAATAAGTCCCTAATTATTGCGTTGAGTTTAAAATGAAGTTTTTAATCAATAAGGGCTTCGACTAATGTATTCTTCAGGTTTTGTGTTAGGTATTAACTCTTTAATTTTAGTTATGCTTCTTCTGTTACTATGTCTAAAAAACAAAAAGCTGTAAAACCTGCTTTTCAATTGCTACTCTATTCCAAATATTTCGCCAATTTCTATCGCAATTGTGTCTAACTTTATATCTAATTTGCCTTAGTAGTTAGTATATTTGTTTAGTATATTTGTAGGTTAGGTATATTTGTTTTGAAGATAAAACAATTATGCAATAATATATTTTGTACGATAGTACGAGTAGTAAAGTAAGTAGGTACTAAATTATAAAGTCAATTTTGGTTTTCAAAAATATCACAGAAAATCGTCCACAATATGACACAGAAAATCGTCCACAGTATGATAGTACATACTCATGTATTATTATATATATTTTACCAATGTCCAGCAATATTCATAGTTTTTTCAATAACCGCATCATCTTCTGATTTGAGACACCAAAGTCACCAAATTCCTCTTGTGAACGCCAGAGAAGGCTGTAACGCGTTCGTTGACAGCCTGCACAGCGTCGAATGCTCATTCTGTGGACGTTTACTTTCCAAATTTTAAACGATTTGCCAAATACGTCCTCGCAAGATATTACTATACCGTCTGTTGACTTGCTTTCCCATTTTTTAGACGGAAAGGCATCTTACAAGGATTGTTGCCGAAATTTTCGCTTTATTTTTGTGTGTATGTGTATTTAAAAAAGTAACCTTTAAATTTTTCACTGTCTAAACGATAACGATACCTATGATTTGTCCAAGTGTAATTCGTGTCGTCTATCCTAGGCTGCCATTCATGTTTCGTCACACGTATTAGTCACATCTTGTCACAGTCACCTTCATCCATCATCCTTTAGAAGTTTACTTCTGTAGCAAACGCATCGTCTTTTGATTTCTCGTTTTGTCTCATTTAGTTGGTCCTTTTGTGTATTCATATATTATCATCCTTTGAAATTATTTTGCAGGACATAAATACAACTTTTTGGCTGGTAATATTATTCCCTTTTACTTCCTATGGTAGTTATTCCTTTCTTGGTTTTATAAGTTAAATAACTGGAGAAAGGTTTGTCTACCATAATATCTTGAAGCATTATATAACAGCATTTTATTTCCATAATAAATATTCATCGGATTTGAATTTAAACAAAAATCAGGCTACTCATTAATTCATTATATAAAGCGCTGCCTCAATTAGCTAATGGAATAAATGAATCCACGATCAAAGCATAAAAGACCAATCATCGAGTATTAATTGATGATTTGCATACGCACGACTCATACCAATCTGGAAATGGATGATTTTAGCTTTCAGTATATCGCTTTATCTGCCTTAGGTTTATATTCCAGAATATGACTTATTCGAGAGGCCTAGGTTAAACCCCAGAGGCACGACCTAATGACGTTCAAGCTATGTGCGTTTTAAGCAGTTAAATAACACTAGATGAAACGGTAGAGGGAAACATCGTGATAAAACGCGCATGCCTGAGAGGTCTGCTCAAAAGGCAAGTCTACCAAGCTGCACTTGGAGGCATGCAAGTCTACCAACCTACACTTGGCCAGTGTGGTGAAGTATGGCAAAATACTCTCCGCTGTTTGAGAGGAGACCCGTGCCCACCAGTGGGACAGAAACGGATGATGATAATGATACAGTGCAGAAATCCACAAGTTCGCTAAATATAATATAGTTAATCGTGCACAGTCAAACAGCTCTATCATTAGGGACATTTTCCTCAGATTATTTCGAAGTTTACATTCATTCGCTCGAAAATAAGATAATTTACTGTTTTATTTGTTTGTTTGTTATTCTCTCCATTCCGATATCTGTTAAGATTTACGAGGTCGGAGTTCACTTTGTAAGGCTCACTTTATTTCGTCTGTCATATCACTGTTCACACTTCCTTCGCCTTTTCAAGATCCTTTACAATCCTTTTAGCTCAGAAGATAATAATTTCATCAGCTGTCTAAAATTCGATTTTGTTTTTTAATTCTTTATGGTCGTAAATAAAATTGGTTAAAGATTTTAGGTTTAAAATGATACAAACTAGACCTTTTATAGAGGGTAAAATGTATTCAAAGTTCAGAATAACAGTTTCTTCTTAGCAGAGAAACTTGTTAAAATTAAACTTATACGAACTCCGCGCTTAACTAAAGAAATTCACTGCAGCAAAATTAAATTTCATAACGTAATATGCTAAGTATTAACCACGCTATTTTAGGTATTACTGCATCAAATTGCATTAGGTAACTTGTTGGAAGCTTACTGCGATCAGATTATTATAAGTTGATGTAAGCCGAGCTTTCGCTGCCAGTGTATGGATGTTATGTCGAATATTACCAGTATGTTATTTGTATTTGTACGTTGTGTACAAATTTTGAAAGCATACATATAAATATTAAGTGAATTAAACTGTACAATGTTTTGAATCAATTCTTTATTTTCACACGAGTTTATGCATGAGTTGCTTGTTTTACAGTTCGTTAAACAGCAAAAGGTAGTGCTATCTGCAAATTCTTCTTTAATTGTTGCTGACGGGATTTATTTTGTAGATGGAACTATCTCAAGGAAAAAGAAAGGAAAGGATACGAAAGGATAGGAAGGATAGAGGGTGTCCTTCCTTATAGGAATTCCTTCCTTCCTGATGGTATATAAAAAGGATAGTAAGGATACTATCCTATCTGCTATCCTTACTGCCTTCTGTTAAAAAGCCAACCTGTCGAAATGTTTACGACTACTGGTCGATTCTTCAACTGCATCCATGATACTAATCCATTCAAACTACACTGCAGCTTACACAAGTCTGCAATGTTTTCAATTCAGGACTACAAGTAAGAGAGCGTGTAGTAAAGTAGTTAGACTGGTAACGTTTTGATACGATTGTTTCCACGGAAGACAAAGACAAAAGAGAGGAATGTGTAACTTAGGTCTATACTTATATAAAGCCAATGTGACTCAATTTTGATAAAACCGTCGTCTTACCGTTGTGTTATTGATACTTTCTATTCTATAAGTATATCTATTATTTATCATGCTCTCAATTTCTCAATCATCTATATAATATGGAGTTCATATATTTCTTTACGTTCTGAAAGAGTCCTTCTCAATTTCGAGTAGGCCATTGTTGTCGTGACAAAACACTGATTCTTACCAGAAAACGTTACTTTATTATTTCTCTAGACCACTTTTTATCATTATCTCAATTTCTCGACCATTCATATTACGTGAGGAGGCTCATATATCTGTTTGCTTTTTATAAGAGGTCTTTCTTATAGATCATCTTCTTATGTTCTTCTTATAATCGACCATAGTTTAAGACTAGTTCCTGTCTCACCATTTTTCTCTTTCTGTTCCGCGGTTCGGACCAGCTCGAGCCAACCAGTGGTACCACGGAACCGGTTCCTTTCGCCCTCGTTGCTGGTACACTTGTTGCGTTCAGATAATTTCTATTACGGTTCAACTATCACCTAAAGGCCCGGTTTGCTATAGCCCTGTTGTATTGTCGAGCTTTTGGGAAAGGTGCCTATGGTAGATTAGTGCAAAAAATATAATACTGCGTACAAAGTAGATTTAAAGCCAAGTTTTGACTGACAAGTTTTGATTAATTACTATTAGATTATCTACACTACATATATTATCCATTGCTGAGGTAGTATGAGTGTCAACTAGTTAGTACATTATTCCAATTAATGTACCCAATATCACCAATGTGTCTACTGTCTAAGTACAATACAATACATGATGTCCTAAAAAAACATTGTGAATTATGCTCCTGGTCTTCCTCGATAACCCATGTAACATACAAAACTATTAACAATCCATCCTAATTTTCATAATAAATAATTCTCGGAGCAATATTCTGGCGTCTAGTTAGCCTATGCTTTCGTCTACAGCAAGTATAGCGAATTGCATTAA
>DWBE01000125.1:0-10030 GCA_018230705.1 Spialia ferax
GACGGTTTTCCGCTATCTTCCTCAGGTCATCAGGTCACCTCGTCGAAGGACACAAGTATTCTTTTGCCGAGACGCAGTCGCAATCGTGTATGTAAGTATATATATTGTATCTATATTGCTATGCTTGTTTGTATATAAAAGATCGCTATTAGAAATATGAAGAGGATATTAAAAGAAACTATGAAAAATTAATTGATCATCAGAAAGAGTCACCAGAAGTAATTCAACTCCTTGCTTATAAATATAGTTTCAGTCGATTATAAATACAAAGCACGTAACGTTAATATAGAATTTGAAATAATATGAGAAATCGATGATTTAATTAGGTAGTTAATTTTTCGTTTCCGTCATGACTAGATATTAACTGAGCACTTTACAAAATAAAAGAACTTAGTAACATAGTAGTGGGTATTAACCAATGTTTAGTTCCTGGTGATGTTGAAGAATAAATAAATGGCAATAAAGATCAAAACAGTCTAATTAAAATTCATTGGCAGTAGCTACAAGCACACTTCTAAATCCAATCGGAAAGTATAAACAGTTGCATCTGGAAAACTAGCAAATATTGAAGTTTCCGCAACAACAAATAAACCGAAGTTTCTAATTCGCGCACATTTGAGGCAACTGCTCCACTATTTATCAAGACCGCGAGCCGGAACTTTCTCAGCGAACTGGGATTTGCATCCAGATGAGAAAAGACGCAGCTCTTAATTGAAAGTTTGATAACGCTCAGGTGAGATGCTCCTTAATTAATGTCAATGATGGAAATAGCTTCCTTCCTGGCTTCCACTATATTCAATTTTAGTAACTTTTCTTACTTATCTGGTATTCCTTTATAAGAAAGAGATGATGTTCCGTAGTAAAATTGACACCCAAAAATTGCGTAAAAATTTTACTTTATTTATTTTCTATGACAAATATAAACGCCTTCTCCTGTATAGTAACTACAGTTCGTGAAATAGTGGATCATCGTGAATTAGTAAACTAGTCACTACTAATAATTACGAGCATTTTCCAACGACATTGCTTTAGAAGAGAATGTAATAAAATTCAAGCACAATAAGCTAATAAAAGGAGTAATCTTTTAACGTGCATTGTCTGAATTTTACTGTAGCGAGGATTACGGTTTAAATGCAAATTAACTGAAAGCTTCGCTCAAATGAAAGTTTCGAGAAGCGCGTCTTATGGTACCTGGCTTAGTGCAGCATCCCGCTTATTTTGAGGATTGTCGATCCTGCTAAGTGAAAAGGGTACGCTTGAACTTACCGGCGAATACTCGGTTAGGTTTAGGAAAGAGCATAAATTAAAATTGATTGCTGATAAAATTTCTGCTATAAATTCTGCTGCTTCTCAATAAAAGAGGTAGCTTACGTATTTACATCATTGTATAATTTTGTTTCATTTTCTGTAGCCTTCCTCATTATTGTCATCATTTTTATTATCTTACATAAAAGACACTTTGGTTAAATATATGAGATATTCATCGCCATTCCATTTTTTGTCACTTTAGGATTCTCGCTAATAAATGTGGGTACACCCTTACCTAATCCCTGTTTAAATTATATCGAGTTTCGCCTGTATAATGCTGAACAAATATCGCTATAACATTCGGATTATTTAAGATTTGATTAGTATTTGCCCACGTTTGAGCGGCTCTGTCTAAACTCTGATAGATGTCTGAGGGGCGAAGTTCGTTAGCTGATAATGTTTTCAAAGGTATTATGGATTTAATCCAGTACGGAATTAATTGGCAATTCAAATTTGCAGACACACGTTATATTTTGTTTCAATTTATAGAAAGGTTGCTATAAAATGAAAACAATAAACCTGATATCGAGTACTGCTTTACTAATACTGCGTTTGAAATTAAAGAAAGATTCAAAAGAAATCACAGAATTCTTTTGTCAGGTACGATTGTAATTGGTACAAAATACTAAGCATATTTTGTCATGCTGCTCCAGCATTCTTATACTATTTGCCACCATTTTACTCTTCAGAAGTAAATAGTAAACTAAGTAATAGTAAGATAGTAGGGTATAAATTTCTCACGACTACCAATCTAACTAGAAAGTGTTCTGTCAGCAATCTTATCAAAAGGCACTGTATATAGGTGTAGTAAGTAGGTACCTACTTAAAGCTACTCCTGTTTAAAATATTAGCATGGTGCGTAAAAGTTCATAGTCAAAATCTCCTTTAACTTTAACCGCTTATTACAGGCAAGTAGTATAATTTCAACCTTGAAACTCCATTAACTTCAACCTTCTATTGCAGGCAAGTCGTACACAATGCTGGGGCGACCGGACGCGCCTGGTTCCCTGGGAGCAATCCCGTGCGCGATATCCTGGCTCTTCAGGGGCATAGCGGAGCAGAGGCACAAGTGCGGCACCCGCTTCTCCGTCAGGGTATCAGCCGTCGAACTCTGTACGAACACTAACCAGATACGAGACCTATTAGCACCTTATCACAATGGTAAGAATCTTGATAGCAATGTTTGAGTAAATTTGTGTTTGTGTTGTTGTTTTTTCATAATTGTCTTTAGTAATCCCTTTATGTTATTCCTGCTTATAATTTTTTTTTCTTTATCCATTTTTCCATCCCGCATCCAACCCTTTTTAAAGCCCACTGCTAAGCTGGGTCTTCCCCCATAACTGGAAAGGCCTGGAACATACTCCACCACCCTGCTCCAATGCAGGTTGGTGGAGAATGCAAATTGGTTTTTCTTAGTAGTTTTTATTCTTTCTCGTACTTCCAATTTACTGTTTTCTCTCCATCTATCCATCAACTTTTTAGTTCAGAACGTTCTTCACACTAAATTATTGAAATGAAATTATTAGAATTTAAATTATTTATGTTTTTTCAATAGATACCGAGCAGTCTCCAGGAGTTTACCTTAGGGATGATCCTCTGTTCGGCACCCATCTCCAGAACCAGTCAGAGCTTAGGGTACACAGCGCTGAGAAGGCTGCCTTCTACTTGGACGCTGCATTGGCCACTCGAGGAACCAGAGAAGAAGGCAAAGACAGTCATCTGCTGTACACTCTTCATGTTTACCAATACAGCGTGGGAGGGAAGGGAGCAGGTAAACTTTTTATTGAGAAGAATTTTTTTTACAGAATTGTCACAATTTTTTATGAACGTTCATTAAATGTCTCTAGAGACTAGTAAGCTAATCAATTTGATCGTAATTAAGTCAATCTTAAATTTACCTATTATATAATAGTGTATGTCACAATAAGGCCTGTATTATAACAATAAATCCTAAAATGAATAAATGAACTTGGAATTGAAATTTTAAACGATTCTACAGAAAGTAAAAGTGTTAAAGAAGTGCTTTGAAATTAAAGGAGCGATGTGCTAATAGAAGCTCCCTGTAATAAATCCGTGAATAGTAGTTTATAAAACCCAAGTTTTTTCTTTAAGTAATTACGACTCGAAATTTTAGTCCAGAAAGAAAAGGAGTTCGTATAAAGGAAAAGGATCCTCGTTAATTTTCATCCTAACAGGTTTATTCGTTAAGACGCCTTCTTAAACTTTTAAAGTCTAAAGTACCATGAAAACATTTTCGTAACTTTCCTTCAGCACAATAAGACCTAGGAGTTGTTTGCTTGGCTTCGCGTCGGGAAATAAATATTTTTAATGGCTTCTGTTCCCGTGTTCTGTGTGATTTAAGATTTCGGTCGGTTAGGCTACAATAGCATGTTTCAAATATGTAAATCCTTACAATGATATGTTATGTTTTGAAGTATTGTGAATGAAAAATATTTATTTCTTTACAGTTGCTGGAGGCCGGAGCAGACTGCATTTGATAGACTTGGGCAACTCTGAGCGAGGAAAAACGAACGGAGGAATACCTCTTTCTGGATTGGGAAATATTTTACTAGCCATATTTAATGGTCAGCGGCACCTTCCATATCGAGATCATAACCTTACTCATGTATTAAAAGAATGTCTTGGTTCATTAACTTGTCATACAGCAATGATAGTTCATGTATCGCCAAATGTTCAGAACTACTCCGACACTTTAACAACCTTACAGTTGGCATCTAGAATTCATAGGCTACGACGAAGGAAAGTTAAATATGGCTCAAATAACAATGCAGGCTCAGGTGGTAGTTCCGGCGAGGATGCTTCTAAGCCAAGCAGCAGTGAACCTGATCCATCCAGCAGTGATCTATCTGCAGACACTGTTATCTATGTGGGCCCTCTAGATGATGCCACTGATGGAGAACATCCACCTGTTTATATCCCTCACATCAATTCGGGTGATAACCGGTGTCTTTTAAGTAAAGCCTTAAGAGGTTCAGCAGCGGAACAAAGGCATAAATCATCCCTCTCAAAAGTTGTTGAGGAAAAAAGTCCTATACATAAATTGCACTCTTCTCCCAAATCTTCGCCATTAAAAGCTGCTATACAGCCTATTAATTCTCCAAAATCATCTCCTGTGCATTCACCAGCTTCAAAGGTTACACCAATGAAGAAAACATTACCGAAACAAATGTCGGATGAAGGTAAAAATAATAGTGACGAACAATGGATTGATGGTCCAAGAATATCTAAATCTAAATTAGTTGAAGCACGCCACATTATCAAAGAGACTCAAAATAAAAAGCGAGAAACGTGGATTGATGGACCAATGCAGGAACCAAAGCCACCACAACAATTTGAGTCGGTGCCAATACAACCACCTACAGTACCCTTGCAAGTTGGTGTACTAAGCGCACACGCAAGTGAAAATATAGGATATGGCTACATGGATAATCACAAGAAAAATATGATCAAGAAGTGGGTCGAAAATCAAACATCCCAACTACATAAATCAAGACATAATTCACCAAGTCATAAAGCGCAGCCTGTTCATAAAGAACCCAGTCTGAGATCTTGTGATGAACCGGAGTTACAACGCATGGAGATGAAAGAAACAACACGAAGAATTCATGTAGAGGAATCAACAATACGAACAGGTTTGAAAGCAGGGTCAAAAGGAATGGCCATAGAAGAAGAAAATGTTGGTCCACCTGATTGCAATCTACAAAGAAAACTAAGTAGTTCTAAGAGCATACCAAAAAATGAACCAGACGAAGATGATGATAGTGAAGAACTAGCAGAAATACCCCCAGCTCTTCCTTTAATACAACCTAGTAGTCTTAGTAGTAGAGAAGTATCGATGGAAAGCTTAGATAGCAAATATAAGGAGAGATTAAGGATGGACGATGAATTGTTGTCAAATCACAGTAGAGACATCGATCAACATGGAATGAGTAGAGGTACAATTGATGAAGAAGATGAGATTTTGGAAATAATAGAGGTAGAAGAACCTTTAGAACCAGTTCCTATGCAAGATTGTTGTCTTCAAGTTACTGAAGAAGATATAGCTTATTGTATGGGATTAACAGATAATCCTTACCCAGACATGGATCACGAGGACTGTGAAGATCATCCTCTAAGGATACTTAGTCAGGAGAACTTGACTGTAGCTTCCACTTTTACGGATACGTTATCATTGTATAGTGAAGTAGAAAGACAAATTAGACATGAAGCATATTTAAGGCAAGCGATGGCATTCTTTCCAGAAAACTTTACTTGCGATAATCCACTACCAGATATTCCACATCAAAGTTTACCTTCGTCTAGATCACGAATAGATGATATCATAGGATTAAATGAGCTTTATTGCTCTCGTAGAGGTTTAGATAGCAATGACATATCCTCTTCTAAAATTGCGCCACAATTTCAGTCATTATCATTATGTAATGTTAGAGATACAGAAGATTATCACGGCGATGGATCAGTATATAGTGAGCCTGCTTATAGGCCTAGTGATAAAATATGTGATAGTTGCAAGAGATCAATGTCCAGACCTGGAAGTGCTGTAGGAGAATGTGATGCATTTCATGACTTAGATGTCACCCGCAACGATTCTTATGGACCATTTGAAAGGTACCGTGGCAATGACATAACTGATGCTCGAATAGCATCTCTAAGACACCCGGATGGTGCTTCCGATCCTAATTTACGTGAAGAAAAACGACTTCCAGGCAACGGAGCTCCATCGAGCAATTTCAGAGAATTGAAATCTAATTTACACCTTGAAGTTACACCACCAGTAGTAACAACCGAACCGCGTTCTGAGAAATGTGAGAAAAGCGATAAAGTTGTGGCAAGAGTAGTTGCTAGTTCGAAACCGGATGGTTACGATAGTGGTCATGAATCAACACCTCGGACAGGGAAACACAGCCCAGCAGCGACGTCAAGACGTGCAGAATCTGGTTATGATTCAGTGCCAAGAGATTCAGATGCGTCTTCCTTAGATTCATATCCAACCCGTCGAGCAGCAGTAGCACGCGCTCATGCAAAAAAGCACACCACAGCCAAATATAAACAACACAGCGACCGGTCGTTTTGTTCATGGTTGCGAAACCCCTTTACTTGCAAATATGCTGATACTGACCCCGAAATTAGTGATTTCTGAGCACTCGACTTAAACAATGCGGTTATATATATGAATGTACTTACAAGTGAGAAATCTTGTACTTGTAATGACGAAAATTCTAAATAGCTCGTATCAAAAAACTACGTTACCGAATTTAATCTGGAGACTGTTTTTGTACTCTAGATATACTCGTATTTATACAAAATGCTTTGGCACTAATCTAATGGGGCTACCACTGTATTTTTCTAATTCTTATGAAAGCTTCTAGTTCCGCTCTGAAATATATTTTTAAATTAGTATAAAGAAAGATCGTTTTAGATAATAATAGTTACAATGTTGTATATACTTACGTATTTTACATTGATATGATGCAACGAATGACGGTCTAGTGACTTCCTTATAGAAATATTTCTGCTCATTTTTGTACTTTTATAAACTATCGATCGATGTGCTGAATTTATAAGGACTCCTTTCAAATGCACAATCATATTGAACTTTGAACTCTGAATAAAATTTAACTCGATAAGTCTTCGATGCTGCAACCCAGTCAATCCACATCTTGAATCAGAATATAACAGTGCTCTCATAAAAGTTGGACTTTTCTGACACTTGAAAATTCAATGTGAGTTCGCAATTGTTAAGCGGATCAACCGTAGACTTTGTGAGATCGTTAGTTCTATCCGATTATTTTATGAAACTTGAAACAGATTTAAAATCTATTAAAAAACGCAATATCAAGAGTCTTCCTCGGTCTTCCTATGCCTGTGACTTCAACGGCCACAACTTTTTTTTCTGCGACACACTTACAATGTTATTCAAATTATTACAGTCACTTAATGTTATAAAACATCTAGTTTAATATATTTTAAGACATTTATTTTGATCTGAACTTCTATAGGTAGTTTGTGCATTGGTATTCATAAAATCCGTTACTGATGCTGCCAGTCTAAGGTAGATTATTGAGAAATAGAAAACTGACATCTAAGACGAATTGTAGCTTTAATAATGAAATCGTCATGTGTAATTGATTAATTAAAGTAATAAAAGTAAACATTATGTAAACAATGTTAAGTATGAAATTAAAAAAACCATTAGATTATCTGCATCATCGACTTTTTCTGACTTAATAATAAATCATTGTAAACTACCTGTTCGAGTTGTGTCGTTATTTTCTTTAATTTATGTCGAACCTTAGTTTTACTGAACTGTTTTAAAAATGTAACTTTTTTCTCCTGTAGTTTAAAAAGTATTATTTTATTTAATCGAATTAGTGCATTTTGTTAATCGTAGGACTATTTTTTACTATTTACAATTTTTCTTACGCTATACGTATACATGATGTTTCACACTATTTGTACTATTTTTTTGTATATTTGGCGTTAAAGTGACATTTGAATATCTTCATACTATTTTCTGTTATTACTAATTTTATTAAAGGGACGATTAATTCATTTATTTCTTTGAGTATATATGCCACTATTTCTTTAGATTAAGTGACTGTTTTTATTGTTAAATTTAGAATGAGACTGGTTCATTGGCCACGATCTAAATAGCTTTAATACTTTGATATATTATGTGAATAATGTTCGATGTTAGGGGATCTGCTCTCCTTTGTATATAATACTCGATTGCAATCACTATGGCTTTATCAAATGTTGGTGACCTTAGTTATCGCTTTATTGTCAATGTTCTGTTATTGTACCATTAATATTATTAAATATATATCGTAAATTCTACTATGCGTTCGTATTAGTTTAAAATAAATCGTTCAATTTGAACTCTACTTTATTTGTTTTCTTTTCCTTCATATAACGTTCCTGAAAGAAGCAACTGCATCCCTATAGAAAGCTGCTAAAATATAGTCAACACTGCTAAAATATAGTGTATCAAAGTTAAATTCATGTTAAACTATAATTTTCGGGAAGACAGACCTAAGTTGGAAAAGAAAGGCATAACTACGAAGCTCCGTTATTTTACATATCTATGTTTTAAAATATTAAAGATACTCGTAGATAGATCATTCAGATGGTTTGCACGCTTGCTAGCTAGCTAGCTAGTATTAAGTAAGTTTTACATACATACGTTTTATTTAATGAAAGGTGTCATACATTACTACCTGTATTCTTTTCAAAAATATATGCAAATTTGTAAGACAAAGGTTTCGAAACACTTTTATTGAAAGTAAGTAACACATTTTCATTTTGATTATAACTAAAATTATTTTTAGATTATTAGATTATAATTAAAAATGTAATAAACCCCCGACAAAATATGTAATCAGTCATTTTCCGGTAGCGGCCCTCTTGCATTTGTTTTTTTATAGTGCATTGTATTCTACTCAAGACCTTTTATTTGATAAAAAAACATCAACATGAACATCAAAAGATCCATAAACTGTAAAGCCGGATGAATTTCGAACAAAATGTATAACAGACTGAAAACTTATTTGAACTCAACTCCCAAGGGTTTCCTTCTTAAACGAAAGTTGCATACGCTTTTATTTAAATCAGCGATCATCTAAATATAAATGAACTGAGCACTGACTCTGGTAGTAAAAGCATGAATAAATAACGTAAAACTGGCAACTTCCGACGCCCTTCGGGTGAAATTTCAAAATCTTTTGAGACGCAAAACTTTTTTCCTTACCCAAGGCGGCGCAAGTTTTGACTGTTAAGAGCATTCGTCCCTTTCGTTTCAACGTTTCCAGAGGTAGGTACTTTACTTTTCATACAAAAGAGAATACGAAAAATGTCCGAAATTATAAAACAGATTTAATTAAAAATTTGCAGATTAAAAAAATGTAGGTATTATTTGTAGGTAAGTATGAATGTTTTTTTTTTTTCAAAATTTCTCATGTTAAGATTTTAACTGCACTTTTATTTGTAAGTATGAAAATTTTAAAAACGTTATTATTCAAAACTTATACGAAAAAAAATTTTCAAAATGTCATAAAAATATGTTTAATTATTTCCGAAATTTTTGTATTTCCGTTTGTATGAAATCGCTGGAGACCATAAGCGGATACAGCGCTATTTGTGTACCGTGGAGATTCCTATAAATTTTCGAAAAAAAAAAACACTAACAGGCCTAAAACCACATTAACCGAACATGAACTTGTAGAAATAATCTTGAGAATTATTGCTGTTCCAGCTATTGTGCCCTAAGAAACAAATCCTGGATCCGCCCTTGCTGGAGACGAATAAGGAAAACACTCTTAAAAGGGGCCTATTATCTTTCATTTCGACAGTAATTTAACATTCTCTCTACGCAGGAAAATCACGCTATCAAACTCGACCCCCTCTCTGTAAGGGCGACAACTTTTTTCTTGGAAATCTCCCAATAATTTGCCAAAGTGGCAGATGCTTAGCCCATAACGATTATCGAGCTCTAAAAAGATTTGGCCTTTATGTTTTCACGTTCGCGGAAATCGGAAGGGGAAGCCAATGTTCCAACGCAATTACATTTACCTTCGCAGGGAAGATGGCGGCTTGTGTAGGATGTACAAAGTCATATTGAAACCCATAGATCATGAGTTCAAACCATTTCATCACTTGCGTTAGTTTTGGTAAACGACCAAAGAGCTGTCATATATAGAGAGGC
>DWBE01000126.1:0-10028 GCA_018230705.1 Spialia ferax
CACAATATGGGTATCAAATAAAAGCTCTTGAGTAGCAGAATACAATGCACTATAAAAAAAAACAAATCCAAGATGGCTGCCGCTGAAAAATGACTGATTACATATTTTGTCGGGGGTTTATTAAATTTTTAATTTATAGTTATACAACACTCACATGCCATTAACACAACAATATTATTATATAACAGATAGCCGAGTATAATTATAGTATACGAATATTAAGTTCTATCAATTTCACTTCCGTGATTTACTTAGGACTACATTTCAGTTCTAGCAATCATTAAATTTTATTTTGGATTATATTGGTTATCGCATTACGAATACAATTAATTAAATTATGCGTCATTATATCTGATTACTTTTATTATTTCTGAAAAGTTCGTGAATATGGGGCCTAATAGTCCTCTGTCCGAGCTGTACTTATTATACTATATATCCTACCCTCGTACCTATACGCATTTAAGAACGTATAATGCGTTTCGTTATAATTTCTCATGGGTCGCAAAAACTGCATAAGCAATAATAGCGTGCGTACTAACAATATCGACGGAATTTACCTTTCCAAGTTTTTACCTACTTAACATCCGATGTTTCCTATTTTCTTCATGTTTGTTTGTGGCAATGGATGACCAAAAAGGAATCACTACAAACACCTACCTACTTACATCTCATTAAACTTGTCTATAACTTACCTAGATAAGATTGTGATTAATTTTTAATCTTTCTTTTGAGAGTAAGCTTTTTTGCATTGCTTAAAAGAGTAGAGGGGTTAATTTATAAAGTTAAACACAGAAGACTCATTAACAACTACTTTTTCTGTAGACCTAATAAACATCCATCAATGAAGGAGGTTGACGCATTAAAACTTATAATCGAAGCACTGTAGGTATCCGACGTACAGAGCTAATTAACTATCGAAAAACTAGAATTTTAACATTGATTGATTTGTATTGACAGGCGTTTCTGCGGAAATCACTTAGTTTACTTTTTAGAGAGCGTTTCTTAGAAAATTCTTAACCAATGCTGAACGTTGTTAAATAATATAGGTATTATTACCTATCCAAGTTTGATGTGTCAGAAATATAATATGGTGTTTTTTCGTATTTGTATACCATGCCATATCATTTGTGGATATTTATTGATATTGAACATGAACACACGTATTAGGTATTTATAACTTCATTAGAATTTGTTTTCGCACACTAAGTATTTATTTATGGTCTATTCTGTAGAAAAGCAGTAATTTAGGTGTTCGAGCCTAAAGGCTTGATCCACCTTGAGACTACGCATGCACATTCTGACGTCATAACAGTGTGAAGTTAGCTCTTTACGATAGTAGCGCCCTCTATCGCAAGTGTATAAAGTGTATCAACTTCACTCCAGTGGACGGGACTCATTCAGCGCGGGCGGTGCATTTGGTCAGTACGCTTTTGCATTCTGACAAGTCAACACATATACAAAAGCTATATTTTTCTCTCGGTAAGTAAAATTACAATCAGTTTTTGCTAAAGTTACAATAACACAATATTCCGTCGCACAGAAAGTCGTAGTGCGCCCTCGAGCCACAAAATGCAGTGCGCCCTTGTGCCACATGCGTGGGTTTTTACGACTACCCTCAAATACCGTGCGTCGCAGTACCACGGTACGACGTCGTATCACTGATACTTTAGGCAAACGAAACTTCAATCCGATTAATTTTATACGACAGTAATACGACACCCGATACGTCGTATCATCTTCGATACGACAACTGCCTCTGCGACACCGAAACGTAATCGATTCGACACTAGCCTCATACGACAACTAGCTGGTACGACACAAGTCGCATAAAATTGATACGACAATGATACGACATGTACAAGTCAATTAGCTACTCTGACTTAATTGATCTTGTTGCAGAAATATGGACGCAACCCCTTCCTGCTCGAAGACAATGACGATGGGCGAATTGTCAAGTCTTGTACCAGAAGGAGACGAACGGCGTTTTAAAGCAGTTTTAGAGCTCGTACGAAAATACTACCCTCCAGGTTGGGAAAAATGGGAAATCCAAAATTATTCATTTGAAAACCTTTTTGGAGGCAGCATGTCACCAGAAATCGAAAAGAAAATCCGATTTGCGCTGCCTACGGTGGAACTTATTCAAGCGATCTATCCTGACTCGCTGAATGCTTCGGAAAGGTCATTGAGAGACTTGAAGCGCCGCCTTTTAAATTGGTCTTTTGGCCGCGCGTTACTATATTCGCCACATAATGTTATGGAAAAAATCCATTTTAAGTCCCACAACATCTTCATGGACACAGTTGCAAAATTGAAACCTCTTATACTATCAAGGCAAAGTGCTTTCGAGCACCTCCAGGGCATCAAAAGAACAAGCACCTCCACAGAACGTTCGATCTCACCACAAGCACGGGCAAAACGAACACGATCACCTTCACCATCCCAAAGAGATTCTCCAAAGAGGCATTGTCCTACTCCACCCACTTTATCAGAAAAAAGCGAAGACCTACTCTCACTTCTTTTAGAACAGCAACTACGACAGAATAAGATGTTTGAGCGTATCGTACAATTAAGTCAAAATCAAGAAGAAAAGATGTCTAAAATTGAAATGAAACTAGAACATAGATCACCTGACAGTGCCCCAGATGACCTTAACGTATCATTCGCCGACAGCACGCATACCGAAAACTTTCAGAATGAAGATGACGAAGAAGCAGAGTCGGATGCAACACCACCTAATATCTGGGCACCCATTAAATCTAATGACGCCGATGAAAATAAAGCACAAATCAGCCAAGAAGAATCTCTCAGAATCCAAATAATAAATGCTCAACGGGAACTACTTAAATTACAAAAAGAAAATCCTCAGCCTCAAACACCCGAAACTAATATCGATTTCTCACCATTAGTAGTTGAATCTCAAGTAAAAATTGCTAAAGCTGACCCAGAACTTGCAAAAGAAGGCTCAAGATGCCAACGCTTAGGCGAAGACACATGGAAAAACATACGTTACGCTGATGTACAGAAACAATTCCAGGCGACTCCAGTATTCACATCACTTAAAGTTAACAGCCATTTAGCACTCGCTACCCCTTTCTGGCACAGCGTGTCAATCCTCGAACGGATCGACAGTACACTGGCAGCTATAAGTCATGGGCTTCTACAACAACGTAAGCACTTCGAAGAATGTTGTCAAAATTTTAGTCCAGAGCTTAAAGGCCAAGTTAATAAAGAGCTCTTAGGTTTTGAATCTAAATTCAAAAAGACATCAGACGCTCTACTTCAATATACATGCGGGAAGAGATCTGAAATAATTCATCAAAGAAGACAACTATATAAAGCTTCTAACAAAGCACTAAACGAAATCCTCCATGACATCCCACCGTCTGATACACACTTATTTTCCGAAAAATCACTCAGCGAAGTGGTGAAAGATCATGGAGGACCACATAAGATGTTCCCCGTAAAATCCAGAAAACCTTCGAAAAATAAGCAAACGGCATCATCAAGGAATTTTCACAACAACAGAAATAACTTCACCAACAAAGAGCCATTTCGTGGAAACACACGTAAAGACAACAGAAAAACTACGAAACCTCAATACAACAATTCAAACAGTTCCAACAAACGATCAACCAATCAACGTACCAAAAAGCTCTGACTCATTTCAAGCGGGTCAACTGGCCCAATTCACTCATGTATGGGAAAGTATAGGAGCACCCCGTACAATTTTATCAATGATTCAAAATTACAGAATACTTAATGACGTTAAATACAGAAATACAAGCAAAAGTGACGAACGAGAATCAAGATATTATTACCAGCCAAATATCGGAACTTCTGAAATCGAAAGCAGCCATCCCCATAACGTATTCAAGAGGATTTGTGTCTCCAATATTTTTGAGAAAGAAACCGAATGGAGATTACAGAATTATATTAAATTTAAAGAACCTCAACAATTTCGTGAGTACTCCAAGGTTTCACCTCCCAAACTTATATTCAATACCGAATCACCTGTGGGAGAAAGACTACATGCTGAAGATAGACATTTCTCAGGCATATTACCATATTCCAGTCACTCAAGCACACCAACGGTACTTGACATTCCAGCACAATCAGTCATTTTTCTATATGACATGTCTTCCGTTTGGACTCGCAAGTGCCCCATCAGCATTTGCGAAGATCACAAACTGGTTAGCACAGTACCTAAGAGAGAAACAACTAAAAGTGATCGTGTACTTAGACGATTTTCTGCTGATGCACGAAGATCCGGATATTTTATTCCAGCAAGGACGCTTCGCGATGGAGTTTTTGGAAAGCCTCGGATGGTGCATGAACCATTCCAAGTCTATAACTACACCTACGCGCTGCGTCGAATACTTGGGAGTAATCTGGGATACAGAGAGAAACTTGAAGTACTTGCCACCAGAAAAAATAAAAGCATTCCAAATGCACATCACGAAACTTCTCAAAGTGGGTCACTGGAATTGGTGGGATGCAAAAAGCATAGCAGGGAAGTTAAATTTTGCTGCAGAAGTAGTACCATTAGGTCGCCTACACTGCAGAAATATCCAGAGATTGACAAAACACCTGCCAAAGTCAAACCGTCGCGATGTAGTGACCATCGACCAAGCCGCCAGGGAAGACCTCACATGGTGGACTCAAAATTTACACAAATCTTCTCCTATTCACCGGAAACCAGCATCAGCTTTCATAACGACAGATGCAGCAGACACAGGGTGGGGAGCATTAATGAACAGCAAAAAATTGGAAGGAAGATGGAACGACAAACAAAAAGCCTGGCACTCCAACCAGAAGGAACTCTGGGCACTTTACGAAGTTCTCAAAAGAGAGAAAACATTCCTGAGAGGGAAATCGATTATCTTCCAATCCGACAACCGGACAACCATAGCCTATATCAACAAACAGGGGGGGACGAAATCAATTATCCTACTAAAGACAGCTTCGGAGATACTAAACTTAGCAGCGCAACTGAATATCACTATAACAGCCAGATATCTTCCAGGGAAGTTAAACGGCATTGCCGACAGCTTATCCAGGCAAAATGCTCTACCAGAATGGCACTTAAGCGAAGCAATTCTTGGCCAAATCTTCCAGAAATTTGGAACTCCACAAGTGGACCTGTTCGCTACAAAACGTTCGGCAGTCGTACCCGATTATGTAACCGAAGAGGTCTCGGACCGGAACAGTCTATACACGGACGCTTTCAGTCGAACATGGAACTTCAAACTGGGGTGGGTCTTCCCACCGCCAGCACTAATACCAAGAGTTCTTCGCCATCTCAACAAGTGCACGGGGACTTACCTGCTTGTAACCCCGGAGTGGACCAATGCATTCTGGATGCCGATGTTGGAAAACAGATCTACAAGCAAACCCCTCCGGCTGGAGAATCTGAGAACTCACCTCATCGACTTACGGACCCAAAAACCTCCACGGGGGATAGACGCAATCGTTTTGCTGGTATGGAATATACAGGCTGGTCCAATTTTGTTAACCCCTGGCCTGCCGAACTCAGACACGTAGTAGAAAACTCTTGGCGACAATCTAGTATCAAAACATACCGACCAGCTTGGGAAAAGTGGGTCGCATGGGCTTTAAAAGAAGGTGTCTCTGTGAAAGAACCAAAAGCAACAGACTTAGCGCGTTATCTAGGATTTCTGCACACTAAGATGAAGCTAGCGCCGAAGACCATAGCACTACATAAATCAGTAATATGCACTTTTACGAACCCAGATGCTACCGCATCGATCGGCTCGCACCCTCTGGTCAAACACATGCTAAAAGGCATCAGTATACTAGGGCGGAAACGTCCTAGTAGACTTACCTGGAACGTAAACGAACTTACCGAGTGGTTAAAGTGCTACAAATTAAAGGAAGATAGCATCTTTCAAGTCAGCAGACATTTAGCTATCCTGTTACTTCTAGCCACGGGTCGAAGAATACACGATCTAACATTATTAGATATAAGAGACGAATTCTTTGAAATAACAGATAAAAGCATTAAATTATGGCCTAAATTTGGCTCGAAAACAGATTCCGGTACATACATACAATCAGGTTGGGAAATAACAATGAACCCAGTCAAAAACTTAGACCTCGTAACCTGGACTAGACGCCTACAGGAAATATCAGAACCAAGACGAAGAAACAAAGGTATTACAAATTTATTCATAACAACCCGCGGTAAAGTCGCCCCAGCTTCAAGATCAGTGATAGCGGGATGGATACGCACACTGTTTAAAGAAGCCGTTGCTACCAGTAATTGGTTACGGGGGTATACAAATATTGAAGAAGTTATGAAGAAGGGTAATTGGCAAACTGCAAAAACATTCTTTAATCACTATTTCAAACCAATCAACCCTAAAGTCCCAAATACAATCAGTAATAACCTTTCAGATAATTTTGTGCCAATCGACTGATTTATTATACTTGTGATAAGCAATCAAAGTTCCTTTAATTAATAATAAGAATTATTTTGTTTTGTTAGTATGATGATTATATTACAGTGTATTAGAATAAATACATTATTAATGCATTCTCTTTCTATTATATTATAAAATAAAACCGGAACAATTAATCACAGTACGCTCATTCAGCGCCGGCAGATAAGAAACACGTCTCAAGGTGGATCAAGCCTTTAGGCTCGAACACCTAAATAGCAGCGTTTTCCCCCCGAAGGGCAGAAAACGCTTATTTAGGTTTCAGCCGTTCGGCTTGATCCACCATAATTTTCAGTGCCTTGCCGGCTTGCAAATTGTACTGACCAAATGCACCGCCCGCGCTGAATGAGTCCCCTCCACTGGAGTGAAGTTGATACACTTTACACTTGCGATAGAAGGCGCTACTATCGTAAAGAGCTAACTTCACGCTGTTATGACGTCAGAATGTGCATGCGTAGTCTCAAGGTGGATCAAGCCTTTAGGCTCGAACACCTAAATGTACTGTTTATGTAGAAAGTTAAATTTAAAATTTGAATTGTCTTTTCAAATTTTTCAAATGACGGAGATTTTTTCACCTTTTGAAAATTTTGAAACTGCTGACGAATATTTATGCCATTGTCAATTTACATTCCGCTTTCGGTGTTAATGATATTATGATATTCTGTCAGTTAATATTATTCAAATTGTTCACTAAATTTTAATGAAACTTGCTTTTGAATAGTTGAATAACAATGTTTATTACCGTGGTGTCCGTAAATCAATAATTATTATTGATTCAAATGTTTGATTCTAAAATAAACTGTTGAATTTTATAACATACAATTTAAAAAGAGTTAGTAAAATTCACTCAATAATATTTTTTGCTATTAATGGAGACATTGTAATTTATAAATTATATATACAGCATGTGTAGAATTCAATGCTAAATTATTTACTATCACCGGTTTAATTTCTTACTATATCAGTTTTAATGCATGAGTTCGGTCTTCTGTAATGGGGAAAATATGAAAATATGTCAGAACCACACACTGTCCCCCCATAAAATGTTCCAAAGAGCAGCCTAAAATTATCATCGATTGATCTCATTATATTATTTTTTGTAATAAAAATGTTTATTTTAGACGATATCGTAGTATTTATGGTAAGCTATATGGAGTATGGAGTAGGTCTGTGCCAAGCTGTGTAAATTTTATAAGAGAAGGTCTATTTTAGTATAGTAAATGATTGTAAAGTTAATTAAGATTGATTGACGATCCGTCATATCTGTTTGCCGTTCAATCCGTTTCCTTACTGAATTGTAATCAGTTTATTTTTGATGGAATGATTTTTGAAGATATCAATTTGGATGTACTTAATTATTTTTACCTTTTAAGCTCATAAGGTAATTAAATCCTTAAACTGTCCAATTAGATCTTTTGTGATGTTTAATATTCATGTTAATATACTCATTTTATATTGTTATTATCAAATGAATCCAAAAATGTCAAGAAAATATTCGTAAATTTTAACTGTAATTGTTACCGGTGTAGAATGACCGATGTATAAGAGATTGTATCAATATTCTTAGCTTAAAATGTATATTATACTATTAGGTCGTCGCTAGTTGATTAATAAGTACCTACTAAGTTTATCGAGGCTTCAAGATGATTCATCTGTTTCCATGAAATTGATTAAAAAAATGCGTCATTCATTGGATCTTTATGTAAATTGATCTATTGAATAGAATAGATTCTATTCAAATATTTTATCCTTAAAGAAAAGTTCTTTTACAACACATCAAGCTTGTAATTAAGAAAAACCTAACAATAGACCAATGATTCACACATAAAAATAGCGGGAACATGACTTCGGGAACAAAATATTCGTTTTAGTACGAAATGTAGTTTTATTTAGATGTTTTGTTTTAAGATAACAAAATATAATGAAGGATGTGTTCAAATGTGATATGTATTTATTTAAGGAGATTAAATAAAAAAATGAAGTTTTCCTAATGATCTCTCGGAAACTCTTATTTGTGCGACGTCTTGATTAGCGTTAGAAAATGCATTCTTGCTTGTTAGGATAAAATTTATTATTGTCTAAGACCTGTAGTTTATAAATACGGACCTAAAATAATTATTATTCCAATATCTACTTAGTCTCTTACGCGGACATGGCATTAATAATCTCGTATTGAGGGATAAGTAGGTAGTATAAAATATAACCTTAATACTCGAATATTAATAGCTCTAGAGATTGCAAGAGACTATTCCAAATTTTTAAACCAAAGTTTAAACTACGTTTGGGATTTTGCATTTTCTAACGTTGTTTCCAGATGAGTTGATTGCAAACACATTAAGAGTTTTGTACATAAATTAAAATTGGTATGCTTATTGCTCTTTGTAAGATTCGTAGAGAAAAATTTCTAAATTTTCCATATTAACGCTTGACATGACAATTATTGTCTCAATGTGAGGAAAATGACTATAAAATAACATTGCAATTCTATTCTACATATAATATTCTATTGCATTAACACAACTTTTAATATCCTAGTATTGAACAATATGTTTTAAATAAAAAAATACGTCTGGAGCTTAGGCTAGTAATAAATATTATCGGTAATTTCTGAATACTGCTGTATTATTTAGTTGTTATAATAGTAAAATTATCTAGCGAATTTTTAGAAAAAAAAAAATTCAATCTTCATTTTTATGACACACTGTATGTTAAGAATTGGTGAATTCTAAAATTTATTTAAAAAAAACACACATGATTATATTCATGTTTATTGACATTTTCCTCACAATGAGCCGCTGTGCTTTCTGCTACTTTGTAACACAACTATTATAATGATTAATGAACTCTAAGCAATATAATTGTAACTACTCATAGAAAATAAGTTAAACACTCTACCACTTATTTCTAAGAATTCCTTGTATTTTATTTTAAATTTTTCAACACTTACGAATTATTCTGTTTACTGTCACTTGTTTTACTGCGTTAAATTTTTTAAAGCAGGTTTAATTCAGGAATATTATTTTGTCATGAATAAATTAGGTGTAATTATTATAATATTACACTCCAGTAAAATTTACAATAATTAATTGCTGCTGTATGAGTAAAACAAATAATTAAATGAAACACTTTTTTTAATGACAATTTTATTTAATAATAAATATAATTATGTATAAATTGTGTAATTTTCTTTCTTTTTACTAACTTTAGTGTATAAAAGTGTGATCTTCATTTATTTTTCGTAGATAATTTCTAAAAGGCCTGTATATTTTAGACTATTTTAGTTTAGTTATTAATAAGAACATTTTATCGATTAGTTTATTATTTTGTCTCCACAGTTATATTCTAATTGAAATCGTATTGTATAATTTTTATATCAACTGCCAGTTGATCATTATTTTATTATATTATCTTGTTTTTATACTTTATTTGAAAATAATATATAATTTTTTTATAAAGAATAACTCAATGTGTTTTAATTTTACTATCATCTTCATATTACGCAAGTAATGAGTAGGTAGCGGTGATAGCCCAGTGGTTTGAATTGGACCTCTTACTTGGGAGGAACGAGTT
>DWBE01000127.1:0-10008 GCA_018230705.1 Spialia ferax
ACTATCCAGAACTGCTGCTCATAGCCATTAACAAGCACGGCGTCAGCTTGATACACCCACAGACAAAGGTACATTTTACATCTAGTTACATACTTTATTTAGTTATATTTTTATCGTGGTAGTTAATTTATATCTACTCATGTAAATTGAACGGTATTTTTTTTATAATTATGCTCCAATTTTTACTTAATGAAAATAACTAAAAATTTTATTACAAATATATTATTACGAGTATAATCGTACCTACAATGTCCACAATCGACCTCAATGGCGCTCCATTCCCTTTTGACTTTTGAGGCTTGTAATGTTTGTGTATCTGGGCGGAAGTAACCACCAAATAACTATCAAATATCCTGGATGCTTGTTTTATTCTGTTACTTTCTTAACAATTCAACTAATCAGTCGCGATGATATTATTATTTAAAACCGGCCGATTCCAGGACATTCTCGTGACGCACCCGTTCACACGCATCTCGAACTGGTCGTCGGGCAACACGTACTTCCACATGACCATCGGGAACCTGGTCCGCGGCTCCAAGCTGCTCTGCGAGACCTCCCTCGGGTACAAGATGGACGACCTGCTCACCTCGTACATCTCGCTCATGCTCACTAACATGAACAAGCAGCGTTCGGTGCGTGTTAAGTGATTTTATTACACACCAAGTGATTTCACTAAATATACAGGAGATTCCACTGAATACACAAGTGATTCCACGAAATACACAAGTGGTTCCACTAACTACACAAGTGATTCCACTAAATACACGAGTGATTCCAATTTTACTAAATAAGCAAGTGATTTCACTAAATACGCCAGTGATTTTAAGGTAGTTTCACTTAAGTCATTTTACTATTTACTTAAGTGATTTTACTGCATACGCAAGTGTTCTACTGCTTACAGTTATGTAAGGACGTACGACGCGTTACGTCAATGTCGTCTAGCAAGTGATTGGTTGAATTGATGGACGTATTATGATGCATATTTTTTGCAGTGTCTTGCAATTAGTTACTTGTATAATACTAATTGATTCATTAGTTGCGAAGTGTATGCCTGAATACAAATTTTCAAGAAATATATTATACTGGAATCAAAAAAGGAATACTAAGAGCATTGTTTTTGTATGCCGAGATTAGCGATTAGGGAATACCTACGCATAAGTCAACGTTACATTGTTATAAGAAGCGTTATATAAAATAGCAGACGTAAGTTCGACTTTTTAGGAATAAGACTTCAGTCTTAATATCTTAGGGTGCTTTGCTACTTACTAGCGAAATATAAATGTCGCAAATGAAACCAATCAAATAGAGGTACCTACCTAGGTACACTAAGCAACGTATAATAACTGAATGCTTGTGAAATACTATGATGTGCATTTTATGTAATTTTTTCATCACAAATGCGTGCAGTAGTAGTATAGTTTAACTGTAAAAACTTACGTACCAATTTACATATTGTATCTAACAATACTATATCGTCATCAGCAAAGATTTTTTTTGTTATAAATCCATTTAAGAAGGTAGGTATGTACTTAGGTACTACTTATAATGAACAATTATAAATCCGTCCAAAAAATATTAAGGAAAATAAAATACTTATATTATTATTAATACCTACCTGTAATTAATACTATTTTGATATACCCAATCTGTATTTCGTTAATTAAGGCTGCAAAAAATTCAAATTACTAAGTACAATGAAGAATCGTTTAATTAACATTGTAAAAGAAATATAATAATCTACCAATAACTAATATTATAAAAACCCTGGTGATTGAGTTTAAAAAAATACTAATGGTAGGATTGTTTTAATTTATGTGCATGCATTATTGTTTAGATTGAGCCTATATATAGGTACTACGATATAATTGTGTAATTTGCTTCTATTATTAAGATAGAATCAAATTAATACAGCTTCGTCTATATATCTACCTACGGGAAGCTGGTATATGCTTGTAACTTGTAACGCAATCTTATTGCCGGTTGTATTATGGGATTAAAAAGATCTGTTATTGAAACTATTTATATTAAACATTAAGATATATACTTTTAATATTAGGTATACATAAAGGTTATATAAATAGGTTTGAAGTAATTGCTATTTGGTATTAAGTGCCTTAAAACATATATTAACCCGGTCGTTGTAATGAAGTGATGGATAAAATATTTTATAGTCGCCTAAGCAATTTGTAAATCGTTTATTCTTTAAGCTTAAGAAAAAGGTTGTCGCCCGATGTCTCAATATCTACAATATTATTTCTTAAGTAAAATGTTTTATTTAGCTGAATCTAAAATATAGGTATACCTACTTATTCATTTTTTTATTTAATCATCTTTAAAAAACTGTTATGTAATTTTGTCTTCATTATAATTCCAATCAACGATGTCTTACTTTAGCTTCGAAATTCATCGCTTTTGGACCACACTATAAACATGGAAAATTTTATCAGTTGTTGTAATTACCTAATTCCCACTAAGGTCACTTGAGTCACTCAAAATATTCAATCTACGAATAGCATGAAAAGGGGTTTATTTTTGTATCTAAAATATTGCGATGTATTTATTTATAAGAGCTAAGTTATGTATAAAATTATTGATGTTATGCCATGATTTCGGAGACAATTATTCTTTTGTTTTATCGCTTTAAAGTCAAAAGTTGCATTTGTGAGTGGTTGTTAACATGAGTCACAATGAATAATGTGTTTTATTTCTCCTAAACTATCATAAAAATCGAAATAAGCTACGTACGTTGGGAAAGCGATGATAGCTCAGTGCCTCAGTGGATAAGAATTGGTTAGGTTTTATTTAAAAGGACCGGGGACAAACCCCAGGGGCACGCACCGATATTTCTTGTAAGTTATGTGCGTTTTAAGCAAATAAATAAGTATACCTAGCAATAGGTATACCTAGTAAAGGTATACCTATACGTTACCTAGTAAAGGTATACCTATTGCTGCAACGGTAAAGGAATAACAACACATCGTGACAAAACCTGTATCTGAGTTCTTAAAACTTGAAAATTATTTAATTAATGGTGTCGTATAGATAGGTACCTGGTAGGTAAATAGTTTGGGCTATTCGGGAACTGAAATAAGTACTTATCTAGTTGATTTATTAGGTAGATAGGTAGTAGGTACCTAATAGATACCTACCTACCTTAGATACGGTAACATAGAAATTTGTGTTTTATTTTAGAATTAAATAGGTACATTTGATTAGATTTGTTGATGAAATTCAATCCATTCACCTTATCCTACAGAAAATATTTGTAGGTAGGTAGGTGAGTTCTCGGACCTACCTACGTATCTATGAATCAGCAGTCACGTTAGCCACGTTACTTCCTATCCGCCTGCTTTGGTAAACTTTCAAAAAATTTTGTTACAAAGCCGAATTTGACCGAAAATAACGGCCCACATTCGAACAATTAAGGTAAAAGCAAGCTCTTACAAAAACTGTTAATTAGAACATACAAAAAATATATATCCGTAATAAAGTCGTGAGAGACTCCCACGGCAGCTCGCTTTATTCTTGCATCGCGAGTAATAATGATGCCTCTATTGTAGCGAACAGCAGGAAGTAATTTATCTAACATCAAGAATATGAGTGTTTAGAGCAATTTCGTGTCTGATTTCTCATCCTAAACCAAGCAATTTTGTGACACGACCACCGACATCCTCGCTATGAAATGTCAACCAACTCTAGTCTCTATAGGGGAAGGTGGGGTAAGATGGGGTAGCGAGGTAAGATGGGGACCTAAGAAAAATCGTTGATACCATTTTAATTTAAGGATGCTGCTAACGCCATCTTGTCGCCTTCTAGTGAAGCTATTTAGTACCCTAAACGTTGCAACGGGAGGTGTGCGTTTTAATACATTATAAGTAACTTTTTCATATTTTAGACTTTTGATCTAATTTTTGAGGTATATAAAATGCGTGACTGGTCGTTATATTCGAACGACAAGACGTTGGTTATATTTTTTTGTTGAAGTGACATTATTTAACTATTCCAAACACAAAAAATCAATGTGATCAATCTTTCTTTATAACCTCTAAATATACGTTGTTTTTAAAAAACGTGACTGGGGTCATGATGGGGTATTCGTACCCCGTCTTTCCCCCGTAGTATTTTTTGAGAGTTCATTACTATGGAACGCTACAGAAATATATTTGATATGAATATGATTCAGCTACAGAAATATATATGATTCAGAATTATAGGTAAACGAAGTACTGGTAGAGTTGGATGGAGTGAAGACAGTATAAAAAAGGCAATCTAAGATATTTTAGATGGAAAGAAGGGTTATAAATTAGCTAGCGAGTTCTACAACGTCAAGTCCCCAAACTACACTTGAGCGTAAAGTTAATCTAACAAGACGAAATGGAAGGCCGATTGTTTGGCCTGACTTCTTCTGAACTAGAAAAATTTGTGACAAGTTCTTTAGAGATACCAACGTTTAAAAATTCAACGGAGAATTTTCCTTTTGCAAATTACTGCCATTCACGACAGTCATGGACCTTTCTTATTCCGGCACAAACTGTAATACTACGGCAACAACAAGTTCTATTACATCTGTATTACAATTACAGCCTCTTCAATCAGAAAATGCCTCACAAAAAGCAATGTTTCAGCCATTACAACAAGAGACAAGCTCTAAAGATGGTGTTCCATGCAAAACAGCAATCACTAGCACACCACAAACGTGTTCCACTTCTAAGATTGATCTGGATTTGGATTCAAATAGTCCAAGACCATCAATATCTAAAGCCATACAGGCTTCAGGGAACACTATGAAAGATAACACAAGCCTTAATTTGATTAGTCTGAAACAGTTAATGCCCTACCCCCGTATGATCGAAACAAGAAAGAGACAGGTTTGAAGAAAAGGAAAAACAGTCATTATAACGAATTCACCATTTAAATTAGAATTAGAAGAAAATCAAAGAAACAGCCAGTAAAGAAAGTTAAACAGAAGTCAAAAGAAGAAACCGAAAAGAAGAACTACAAAAGATAAAAAAGAATCAGAAATTGAAGTAGAAGATATAGATTACTTGCATTGTCATGAGTTATATTCAGTTTCTAATGAAGGATGGATCACATATAGTATTGTGGACAGTGGGCCCATTGTGGTCTTGCTGGGATTGAAGATCACGACTACGAAGCAGGTCATATTTACCCAATTTATGAAAATAGTGATGAACAAACATTATGTACCCCATCTTACCCAAAGGGCCACCCTATCTTACCCCATATATGGGGCAAGACAGGGATTTTCAGGCATCTACGAAAAGTTTTGATTCCTCCGAAAATAATTATATTTTCAGTTTTGTTTGATTACTATTTGAAAGAAGATTGATTATGTTATTAACAAATGTTCCTGTTTTGTGCAATTAAAAATAGCCTTTATTTTTGACAAAAATCCTTAAAGGCCCTGTCTTAACCCACCATCCCCTAGTCTTGCCGACTCTCAGCTATCTGGTGGAGTGAGCTGTCAAGACCAGCAACTGCCTCTCTGGCGCCCGAAACGTTATTTACTAATTTTTTTTATAAACTCATATTTGAGAGGTAGGGCCACTGTCACCTGGCACCTGCAACAGCTGCTCCGGACCATTTCTTTTCCTCTTCCATATAAACATAGACAACTGAAAAGCCAGCCTGCGTTGTTGTTTCTTACTTACTAATTTTTTTTTCTATTACACTTGTTAATAATAAAATCAGTGTCTTCATAAAATCTTAAAAATTTTGAACTTTTTTATACAGGATTCAAGCACAACGTAAGTTTGCCCAGGGAGCTCCAATACCTTCTAACAACTTCAGTAATTCTGAACGCAGAATAGATGTTACACCAATCAAGGAAGAAACAAGAAATGTTGTCCATAATAATACCCCTGCTAAGACTTTTCTCGACTTTATCGTATAATCGTAAGTATAAAACCATTTCTTTTCCTCTTCCATATAAACATAGACAACTGAAAAGCCAGCCTGCGTTGTTGTTTCTTACTTACTAAATTTTTTTTTTCTATTACACTTGTTAATAATAAAATCAGTGTATTCATGAAATCTTAAAAATTTTGAACTTTTATACAGGATTCAAGCACAACGTAAGTTTGCCCAGGGTGCTCCAATACCTTCTAACAACTTTAGTAATTCTGAACGCAGAATAGATGTTACACCAAACAAGGAACAAGAAACAAGAAATGTTGTCCATAATAATACCCCTGCTAAGACTTTTCTCGACTTTGTATCCTTTAATCGTAAGTATAGAATAAATATTATACCTACTTTTTATATTTTATAGGTAGGTATGTAATAACAAAAAGATTCTATCTACTATCCCATGTAAAGGTACTTACCTACCTTAATACATTTTGATGGTAAATTATATTAGTATTGAAAAGAATTATTTGAATATCCATCATTGTGGGCAACACACGCAGTGATGTGCAAACACAAGTATGGAGGTACTACATATGCCTAAGAAATTCACAAGTTGTTATTCAAACTTATAAGATTATTGAAACTTATAGATTACATACATGTACATACATTCATGCTATAAGCACGCCATTAAGCTGCCATCATTAGGATTTAAAACTTTGACATTAGTGGAATCAACTTAGTCTCTACGATTCTTATGATTCAAAGATGGGGGGAGGTAGTACTAAAAAAAGTAATTTACTTTATTTTTCAGAAATACATGAACATCGAGTACCTGTTGTTTTACTTGAAAGATTACGGAGCGATCAAACTAATCCTTTTATCGTTAATCAAAAAACTGAAGAATTAGAGGGGGCAGTCGAGCCAAAGACTAACAGAAATTTTAATTTTAGTAGAGACACGATGTGTCTTCGATCACATATAAGTATTGAAAATAAAAGTGAAGAAGTTGAAAATCAAGTTGTTAAAGAGAAAGTAACCAATGCTTTGACAAAAAAACTTGAAGAAGATACAAATACTAAAGAAAAAGAACCAATAAATATTGAGAAAGAACTTGTTCAAATACCAGAACCTGCTCAAAATACTAATATACCAACAGATACCTGTGGTGATGAAGACATGCCATTAGCATATTTTGCTAAAAGAAGAAAACAATTAGTTGTTAATAAAACAAAAAGACTGACTTTTGATACGAAAAGAAAAGGTAAGATCTTTCAAAAATCACAATCGCTAAATCAATTATTACAGAAACCGTGTTGTAGAGGGCGAAAAAGGATTAATTTTGGTAAAAAAATTAACTTTTATTAAATATAAAAATTAACTATTAACTTTTTTTTGAACTCTGGTATTATTGCAGACATATAAAATAATTATATCCTACATTACTCAGTGATAATGGAGCATTTTAATGGTGGAAAAATGTTTGAAATCAGTTCAATATTTTTGAGTTTATTATATCATTCCCACTAGTTATTATTATCACATTTCCAATAACCTCATTAACGAGGTTTCTAGGAGTCATTATTGATAGTAAATTATGGGTAACTTTCATTCCTCACATAGATTACTCGTATATTTTCAAAAAAGCCTTAATGGCGCATTTTCACTGGTCGTTAAGTCTTTCGGTATATCGCATGCGGGGAGGCCCCGCATGCAAGATAACAAACAATGAAAATTACAAGTCGATTCCTATTCGTTATACCATCTGCAGCGATTCCTCGCATGCTTTATACCGACCGTGATAACGACTAATCAAATTCATCGGTCGTTATACCGTCGTAAGTCAAATCTCTGTAAAGATGGGTCCAGACGATGCAAACTTGCGCTGCGCAGACAGTTTCACGGACAAAAGTATGTGCGACTCACATGGTCCACACGATATGATATCATGCACAAATATCGTCACAGACTTGGGATTTCCACACGTAAAATAAGTAATACAAGCTTCTGAAAGAATCTCCAGTTCTGAGACAATGCCTCACGATATGGAATGTCTCTTTTCTTGTCTTGTTTCTATTTTATGCAATATTTCTTCAAATAACCCATTAGATAATCTGAAAAAATTATCATGATCTTCTGAAACACACTCCTATTTCAATTGTAACTCCTAAAATGATGTTTCTGACGCGCTATGTCTCTTTCTATTTTTTTTTTTAGTGAAGGTCGCACGCGAAATCGTTTTTCCTTTTTCTTTAGTGAGGCATATAATTTCTTCTAGAGATGCAACGAATAGTTGTTTGGCTGGATACCGGATACCGGATATTCGGCCTTACCACCAGCCGAATATTCGGCCGGCGGTGTGAAACCTACATTTTGAGTTTCGTAGGTGCGTGTCGCGTACCGCCACGCCGCGCCCGCGCGCCGCGATTTGGGTTAAATTTGCCCACAATTTACCTTTTCTGGATTTTCAATATTAAATGAATTAATATTACTATTACTAATTACAAATAAGTTGATTTTTTTTACTATCAGTTTATCACCAAGTTACTTTAAATAATTGATTTATTATAAGAAGTTAACCAATTACTGTCTCACTGCTGGGCACGGGTCTCCTCACAAACAGGAGAGGGCTTAGGCCATAGTCCACCACGCTGCCCAATTGCGGATTGGTGGACATAACTAGTGATATTTAATTAAAAATACATAACTTTTAAAATAGTAATTATAAAAATAAAAAATAATTATAATGCTTCAATTAAAACTGTGTCTTTATTCAGATTCCATTTATAAAATCTACCAAGTTTATTATCCGGTATCCGGCCGGATAGTACATTATAATCCGATATCCTTCCGGATAGTAAAAAAGGGCCTGATACGCCGGATACGGGATAGTAACCGAATATTCGGTGCATCTCTAAATTGAAGAAATAAAAGAGATTTTCTTCTTCAATTCACGTCGTCTTCTTCAAGTCACACACTGTTAAAGTTTCTCCACAGAACATTAATTGTTGATCCATAGCAAAAACGTCTGTTTCAGTTCCACTCTTGTTTATAACTGGCGTCCTGGCACGACGTGTAGGTTCTTGTTTATGCGCCGCAGGCGGGCCCCATCGACTGGTGAAAACGGTTCCCCGAATGCGGTACTGTGGCAGTCGTTTCAGAAATCTCTCACACACAGCATACGGGGGCTATCGACTAGTGAAATTGCGCCATAAATATGCTTGGGTTTATACGCCAGTGTAAGGTCTTTAGAAGCCCCAAAACCACAAAAAAAAATTCTCTAGTACGCTATATTCTTGAGTATTGCAGTACCACTTGGCGTCTTCACTTTCCTGTTCACATGTTAAGAATGGAGAGTTCAGAAAAGATTCCTCTGGCATTTAGCTAGTGGTATTTATTTGGTATTATCTTGACCTTTAATTTTTATTTAAACTCCTCAGGAATAATATTAATTGTCCTGAACTCCTTCAAAGAATATGCTTTAGGCTATCTCGTAGGTATCCACGCCATAAAATAACCCGCCAATAAGAAGGACTGTTTTAGGTGCAAACTCTCCTGTACCCCGCCTTTGTAATATATACAACCATTTTGTATATTTAGATATTTCTATGGTTCGATCGTTATTGTATCGCCAGTCTCGTAGTTTGACATCCATGTGGTCTCAAACAGATTATTGTATGATAATTTTTGACACAAAACACTCGAATGTTCTGGCAACAAATATACTTTGTTAGAATCTATTTACCTACAATATTATTTTTATTCTTGGTGTAAGCTGTATAATTCACCTGTTATTGGTTTGTCGTGTAATATAAGTCATTGTGTGGAACTTTATTCATGTTCAAACTGTTAGGGAACCTCATAAATAAATAAATAAAATACAAACCTTTCCTCTTTATAATTTTTTTTCAAATAATCATAATAATATCCGCTTTGCTTGGATTTTTTTTAGTTTTTGTTACAAAATAAGAAATATGAAAAAAAAGGCAAAAATAAACGTCATCTGGCTCAAGATGACCTGGGTTGCGAGGTTCTCTTAGTTTAAGACTGTAGTACGTCCAATGAGAATCAGTACGGTTTTTAACTGAGAATGCAGCTTTATAGAACCAAGAAAACCATAACATACAGTGCAAAAAT